>JAJPUD010010936.1:25172-57920 GCA_023553655.1 Myrmecobius fasciatus | reverse complement strand
AGGTTCTTTTTTTCATCATGGCTTTCAGGAAGCCCTATAATCCTTAGATTGTCTCTCCTAGATCTATTTTCCAGGTCAGTTGTTTTTCCTAGGAGATATTTCATGTTTTTCTTTATCTTTTCATTTTTTTGTTTTTGTTCAACTGATTCTTGAAGTCTTGATGAGTCATTCATTTCCAATTGTTCGATTCTAATTTTTAATGTCTTATTTTCTTCAGTTACTGTTTTTAGTTCCTTTTGCAATTGACCAATTACATTTTTTTCTTCACTGCATTCTTTTTCCATTTTTTCTATTTTATTTTGCAGTGATCTCATTTCGTTTCCCCATGTTTCTTCTAACTCTCTTTTAAGATTTTTTATGCAATCTTCAAAGAAAGCCTTGTGACATGGAGACCAATTTATGTCTCTCTTTGGGGCTTTTTCTGGAGTTGCTTTACCTTTATGGGCCTCAGGATTTGAGGTCTGTTCTTCCCTCTCTCCATAAAAGTTGTCTATGGTGAGAGCTCTTTTTGGTTTTTTATTCATTTTTTTTAAAGGTGTGAGGTCTGTTTAGGGCAAAGGTGGGACAGCTGCTTTAATTTGCCCTGGGGCAGTTCTGCTGATTGAGTTATTTCAGGAACTGGGCAGTTCTGCTGATTGAATTATGTCAGGGCTGGGCAGCTCCGCTGATTGAATTATTTCTGGTGCTTATCAGACCTGTTGTTTGATTGATTGCATTAAGGTGCTGTGTAATGGCAGCTAGTTATGATGCTCATCAGGGGTTCCGTGGTTCACAATCTAACCCCCTCAAAAGGCAGACCCTCCAAACCACCTGCCCACAATCAGGACAAATTGTTCCAAGAGGCTCGAAGAAGACTCCCAGGTGTGTGAAAAGCACAACGCTCCCACTCCTGTTCTGACTCCTGTTCCAGCTCCCTGCTCCAGCTCCCTGCCCCGGTCTCCCTGTGCTGCAGTCTGGGTTAAGTAGGCCACCCCCTGCCCCATTAAAACAGACCTGTTTTGAGGTTCTTCCAGAGTATCTTCTTCTAGAATCATGTTGTTCTCCGGATATTGTGGATTTTTTTGCTTCAGAATCAGTCTAGAGGCTTCATATTTTGTTGGTTTGAGGGGAGGTTAGAGGAGGTTACAGAGAATCCTGTCTGATCTCCGCCACCATGGCTCCACCCCCGGAAGCAACCCCCAATGTCTTAATCTACTCAAATTTTTAAAAAAAATTAAAAGAAATCATTTCCCTTTGATTTTTTTTATCCATCAAGCTCCCAATCCATTTCTCTTCTCTTCTTTGCTAAATTAAAAGGGGGAATGGTCTAAATCTAATGCTTCTATTTTTTCCCACCATCTATATTTTGCAATCTGACTTCTGATTCTAATTTTGTAGTCTCCGAAATTTCTCTTTTAAAGAACATATTTGTCAGATCCTTTTTCTTTATCTGCAGCTCTTTGGGTTTCACTTTATATCCACATATTTTTATGATTAAATACTTTCTCCTCTCTTTGCTTTAGAGTTACCACATTTTCTTTGTTCTCCCTTATTATTCTCACTTTGGCTCCTTTACTAGATACTGATTTGACTGATAATCTTTTAAATTGAGTAATCCTAAAGTTTCTACTTTTGTCCCTTTACTCTTTCCTTTGTTTCTTGTCAAATTTATTTAGTCACATGCTACAATATAAATGAAATCAGAGGTTTAAACAAAAAAGAATGTCAGGATATTCATATAAAGACATATTGACTATGAAGATACTTAATAATCTTTTTTTTTCTTGTGATAACCCAGATTATCCATTTATTGAAAGATACTTAGCCAGATCCTCTCTTTCTCTTACTCGTTCAATCAATACAAGCAAATCAATAGCCATATATTCTAGAGACATCACTAAAGTGAAGAGGAAATTTGGTCTGTGATTAGTAGGATTTTTTAAAAAATCACAATTTAGTTAATGAATGCATAGAATGAAATATGTTAGTTTAATAAATCAGTCAATGAATTATAATGAAGAGGAAATATCTTAGAGAATAAATGAATAAGCATTTAAAAGTTAAAAAATATTTAGTGTGCTACTATTGAACTAAATTTAATTACATTGAAAGCATATCTTCACAATATTTTGTTATTTTCCATTGAAATTATAAAATAGAAAACTCTAACAGACATTTTATAAGATCTCTGAGGCAGACAATTCTTTGAAAATATGACGAAATTGCAAATATCTTTTGAGAATTGAGATTTTGTGAATTTGATCCATTTATATGGATCAAATGAATAAATTTTTGGATAGATAAGTGAAAAAAAATATTCATTAAGCAGTTATTACATGGCCAGTATTGTGCTAAAGGCTAAATATACAAAGAAAATAAGAAAAGTATTTCTTCTATTACTTCACAAAGTTTTTCAAATAGTTTTTATAGGAACCATCATTAACTTCATAAGTTTAACAACATTATAACATATAGAAATTCCCCATGATTCTTCCCATGATTTTTATTAAAATGTAAATATTTTTCTTTTCATCAATTTAATGTCATAGAATTTATATGTATTACAAAAGCATAGAATTTAAGTCCTGGAATGAATCTCAAAATCATTTAATGGAATTTCCTCATGTTTATAGGAAGATATTAAGACCTAAACACCTTCTGACTTGTCTAAAGTTCACACAGATGACAGAAGTGGCCCTAGTCTCTAAGTCTCTTGCACTCCAAAATAATGCTTTTCCTATTACATTATACCAACTCATAGAAATAATTTAATTTGGATATGTTTTCCTAGTCAAAAGAAGAAAAGTTTGTGACATTCAAATAGTTTATAAACACAAATATTGGTTTTGTTTCTGGATAGAAATTCTTTTCTTTCCAACATCTTCATTTTGTCTGACTTATATGGAAATAACAAAAACAAATAGCTAAAAGAAGGGAAAAACTATATATACCAAGCAGTTGCCGTGTATATTTGATGCATTCAGATACATATCTATATCTTTATCTATATATCTATATGTATATATATATATATATAGATAGTTAGATAGATAGATATAAGGTATCCAACAGTTGCCTTGTATATTTGATGCATTCAGATCTATATCTATATCAATATATCTATATACTTATATAGATATATAGATATAGATAGATAGATAGATAGATAGATAGATAGATAGATAGATAGATAAATAGATAGATAGATTTAAGGTCTCCAACAGGTATAGAGGGAAGTAGTAGATGCACAAATTAAAATCTCACTTATACTAAGCTTCACACTAAGTTTTCTGTGTGTGTTTACAATTTGCTTGACAGAATTGCACCTATTGTGGAGATATATGTAAATATGTACAAAGGTAGCAAGAAATATAAAATAAAAACAATTGAATAACATGAAATATGAAGGCATCTTTTTATCTCACTGTACTTACATACAAAAAAAAAGACCAAGATGTAAATTTGCCTTTAAGGAATGATAGATAAAAATGATATTGTAACTTTGTATAATACTGGACCTTAGATGTACAAAATTTATCTAAAATACCATTTCCTCTGAAACATTCAATCAACCATAGACAAATGTTGTCTTGTGTGGCAATCGATTTAATTTTATATAGTTTTATGTTTTTAGAAAATTAAAAAAAAAAACAAATCAAAACCTGCCTCTATTCCATTTCCACCAATTGATCTTACTTTTGTCTTCTGATGCCAGTCAGGGTTAGTCTTCTTCCACATGTCATTCTTTCAAATACTTGAAGAGTATTATAAATCCTAAGATCCTGCACTTCTCTTTCTCTTGCCTGCAATTCAATCATGTTCTTTCTCTGTATGTTTGTCTCTTTCTTTTGTCATCTCTTTATCTCTAATATGCAGAGAATTGAGAATAAAAAGAAAGATAAAATATAATCCCTGTTGTCAGGGAGCTCAAAGTCTAATCAAGAAGACAACATACAAACAAATACACACAAACTATATGGAGGACAAATTGGAAAGGGATGAAATTAAAGAGAAAAAGAGCAAATAGAAATTTACTACAGTTTTCTTGGAAAAAAAGAGTTTCCAAAAGCATAGATTCCTAAACCATCTAATTCTACTCCCTAGTTTTACAGTTATGAAAACTGAGTAAAGTCAACAAACTTTACTAACAACTTACTATGTGTCAGGCACATAAGTTCTAGGATTATTAATGCAGGGAGAAAGAAAAGCAGTATCTACGCTCATTCTAATAGAAAAAGCCAAACATAAAAGGAAATTGAAAAAAGGTATAGATTCTTTATAGAACTGAATAATCAGAGGAAGGTACCAAAGGAATGGAGCATGTCTCTAGTGTGAAAGAACAGCTATGAAGTGTGGATTCAGAAGGCAGAATGAAATTCCAATATGATAAGACAGTTGTGACACAATGGAGAAAGTTTAGAATCTCTAGTCCCATCTTCTTGCAGAGGAAGGCATTTAGCCATAGATTTAGAAAGACAAGGTGATATGAAACCCTGAATTCAAGTGAATTGCACAAGTTCATCCAAGTGTTAAGTGTCAGAATTTATATTTGAATTCAAGTTCCTTTACTTTAAATTCAGTGCTGTAAAGTCAGGCTTTTACCACTAAGATATAAAGTGGTGAGGACTTGACCTAAAGTGATGAATATATGTTTGGAATGCATAAAGACCCATATTGTGATTGTGGAACTGATGAGACTTGCCAGTAACTGCATATGAGGGATGAAAAAATAGAAAGATCACACCAAGGTTGTAAACCAGGGTGACTAAAAGGATGATAGTACCCTCAATGGAAATAGGAAGATTAGAAATTAAGGGAAAGGATGATGTATTCTGCTTTGGATATATTGAGTTTAAGATGCCTATTGAACATTGAGTTGGAAATCTGCAATAGTCTGGAAATTGTGTTAAAAGTTTCTAAAGGTCCAGGAATGTCTTTCTTTTAGTATTTATATTGCTAGAATTTAGCACATTTGTAACTTTGTAAATTATTTTTCTTCCATTCACTCATCAATAGTACATTGGAGACAACTATTAACCTATAAAAATTGTCTAATAATTAGTTTTTAATTATTTTGACCAAATTCAAATTAGAAAGCACAGGTAGGGTACAGAGGAAAGAGGCCTGGCTCTGGATTCAGATGGCTTGGGTTCAAATGAAAACACTTTACCAATCTTATAATACTACATAATTATTTTGTCTTAGTAGCTTATTTACCTCTCCCTTCCTGTTCTTCTAGGATTAATTGTAACTCAGAATTGCAGAAGGGTGAGACAAAAGATCTGAAATATTCCCTAAAATTTCCTCTCAGAATTTGCTTACATTCCTTTTTTCATGCTCACCCAGCCCACAATATAGGATAATGGAAAATAGAGGTGGAAAAGGAGGGGGGGGGAAGGGATAAAAAGTGAAGATGCATTAGTACATTCTGGAGTCTTTTGAATATATAATTATTGAGAGTAGAAAAGAAAGAATTTAACTTTTTGACATATTGATATCTGGATTTATATTTTTGAAATTGAAATCTACTTAATGTCCTTAAAATTCTAAGTAGGATTTTTTTCTAGATCAGTGTTCTTCAACTTGGTCTATAACCCTGTTTTTTAAATATATTTTGATAATTAAAAATATAACTTTGCATTTTTTGTATTTTATTTTATTCATTTAATATTATTTTGATTTCATAGAATTCATTAAACTGCCAAGGGACTTTATGACACAAAAAAATTAAAATCTCTGTTCTTGAGAGCAAATTCTTCTATCTCATTTAGTATACTTATTTTTAAAAATTGCATTGATGCACACAACTTTTTATGAATACTTTCAAAAAAGGAAAGTTTCCTTATATTTATTCACAAAGCTGGCTTTCTAGGTATTCATGCCTTTTCTCTTACTGATCAATTTATTGTTTCAAATCTCAACTGTGAATTGTATATATTTCTTTACTGATGTGTATAATTAAAAATAAATTTTACTCCAAAAACTATTTTGCAATGAAGTCTATATATTTATGAAATATTTTTGAAAATATTTCCTATCTATAGATAATAATCTATAAATTTATTGATGAATCAGTAAAAAGGAAATATGTAATTTAATTATATCAACTTAAAATTTTTGATGTTGACTCACTCATAAAAAATGTACTTTTATAAAATTTTTGTAATGCCTACTTTTTTGATGTAACTAAACAAATAATTTTCTACACCCTATCAAGTAGTTGGGGATATTTTGGATTTTAAATTAATTGAAGATATAAAATGAGATTATATTTAGCATGTTATCTAATTATAGAACCTTTAATTTTATAATAAAATGAATTATGAATTCTATGAATGAGGCAAATTTTTATTGATATTTTTGATTATATAACATGAAACATGTATCCTAACTGTATCCAAATATCCAATCACGTATCCAAATAATATCACGTATCCAAATAATATCATGTTGTAATGGAATTCTATACAATGTTGTTGTTATTTTGAAGCTACTTCTAGTATCACTCCATTAGGAGTGAAACTGAAAAAACAAGCACAGTTGACCAGCTGTATTTGCTTTTACATAAATTTCTCTGGTATTCAAGTAAAAATAATAAATATTTTGAGAATAAAAACAAGGTAAAATATAATTTCTTTTCTCAAGGAGCTCAAAGTCTAACCAGGAAGATAACATGAAAACAAATACTCACAAACAAACTATATGAAGGATAAATTGGAAAGGGAAGAAATTAAAGAGAAAAAGACCAAATAGGAGCTTACCAAGTTATCTTGGTAAAAGAGTTTCCAGGAGGATAGATTCTAAAAGTATAGAGGTTGACTGGAGTTTAAAGCCATGCAATCCTACCGTCTCATTTTATAGTTATGGAAACTGAGATATACTATATCATAGTTTTACAAAGATCTAGTCATAAGAACAATTCCAACTGAAGAAAGGGGTAGAAGAAATAAATCATATAAAAAAAGCAATCAAGTGAAATAATAACTCACATTTGTACAGTAGTAAGGTGTACAAAATGCATTCTTTGCAAAAAGCCATGAAGTAGGTAGTATAATTTCTGTAAACTTTCCCATTTTATTCATGATGAAATTGACTTAGAGAGGTTAATCTACTTGTCCATCTCCTTATTCCAATCAGATGCTCTTCCCATGGATATGCAAATTTCCTCTGTATGGGATGTCTAAATGTTTTGCAAATGTCTTATATTTATACAGGATGGCATTGTAAGAAAAATTAATCTGGATTTTTATGCATTAGCTTCTCACATAATGCCTAATTACCTAATTATTAGTGATAATCCCCCTGAATTACCATAAGGTAAAATCAAGTATTCATGAGATACAAGAAGTAGAGGTCTTAAAACTTTATAAAGTCCAGAGGCATCTAAGGACTTAAAGGTTGCAATTCAATGAGAAAAGATGAGACTGAGTGATTAAATTCTGTATTCCTTCTAATCAGAAAGTTCAGGGAGAGTATTGAGTATATAGAACTCATCTGAGGTCCTTCTTGTGAGTGGATTAGGAGATAGGTGATTGTCTCTATAGTCCAAGAGGAAAAAGCATCACAAAAATGTAGATAAGGTAGTGTGACACAAAAGGCCCAAAAGGAGAAGGGTAGGAAGTCAGGACAGACCCAGGAGAGAAGGGAACATGATGGACTTGGTTGCTTTTCAGTTGGATATTCTAGGAACTCATCAATTAGAGAAAAGGCCTGCAGAAGCAGAGGTGCTTTTAAATGAACTGACCATGGCATTCTCTCCGAATGTTTGGTCCCATGTTTTGTATCTCAGCATTAGTGTCATTTCACATAAATAAAAAAACCATTGTCTTCCAGAAGACCAGTGTTTTTTCCCACTAAATCAAGACATAACAATTCTCTAATAAAGAAGATTTTATAACCATAATATCACTATTTTGGAATATAACATTTTATTTACTAGATGAACAATGAACTAAAGTGCAATGACTTACTTTTGACATCATCTAATTTTCTGAAATCTTATTTAATTCACATTTATTTAAAATAATAACTCATTTTACTGAGAAATGTGATTGTCAGTAATTTCCAGCTTTCCTTACCTCACATTCTTCCTTAAAAGAATTCTCCTGAAAGATAAAGGGAAGATTTAAGACAGAACTGCCACAATGCATACAGCATAATTCATAATGTTAAAAATCACAAAAACATTTTTACCATTAATGTCATTGGATAAAACTAAAGAATCATCATTCACAATTATCATTAAGAGGCTGTACAGGAGCCTATGGAACAACATTTTGCATTTAAATCTTCTAGGTGATGCACATGATAGAATGCTGGACTTAAGTCAAAAAGTTCAAACTCTACCTCAGATACTAGCTGTGTGACCCTGGGCAAGCCACTTAACTAATCTCTCTCTCCTTAGTTTCCATCCATAAAATAAGGATATTAATAGCACCCTCTTTCCAGGCCTTTTTGTGAGAATATAGTGAAACATGATTTGTAAATTGTTTTACATATATTAAAGAGTTATAGTTTCCAGGCCTTGTTTTATATTCTAGGTCATTATATTTGGCTGGCTACTCTTCATGAGTTTCTTAGAATAGCTTGAAAAATATACTGGTAACAATTACTTAAATTTTATGTAAGGGAAGCAATCTATTTTTGCTGCATTGTACTTGCTAATGTTTGTTTCAACTAGTCATTTGTCTCTAATTAAAAGCATTCTAGAAAGATAACTTTGTTTATCTCTAAGTCAATACTATCTTTTGACAAAGAAAATAATTTATTCCTTTGGGACATTTACAACATGTTTCTGATATAGAGTAAACCATTTGGATTCATGTAGCCTAAATAATTCCAGCAGATCTCTTTTGAATGAAATGAAATGGTTCAAACAGTTAGATCTGACATTGCATTTTTCTGATAGACTGTTATTGGGAATTTGATTAAATGGCATTATTTTTATAGACCTCATTTGTTCATATGTTTGAAAATATAGTGCGGGTTTTCAAACACAATGCATAATGTTTATAGCTCATTTGAGTGATTCTATTTGTGAAATATTATCATTAAATTAAATGAACATGTTTGTTTACAAACATATAAGTGACCAGAACCAATTGAATAGAAGTAAATAAAAGATTCTGCTTCATATCTGGCTTTATGGTACCCTTTTCTTCATTACATTGAAGTATCAGAAGGATCAGATAAGTATTATATCATTACATTGAAGTACAGCATATGGGAAATGGAATATCATAGCTGCAGAGCTGGAAGGGATCTCAGAGGCTAATTACTTCAACCCCTGCATATTACAGATGAGGAAAACAAGACCTGGGGATGTTAAGTATTGTCCAACATTGGAGTAAGTATGAGAAATGTCATTTGAACCCACATCTTCTGACTCTTAGATCAATATTTTCTCCTGTACCATGCTGCCTCCTATGTCATCTAAGCATTTCTCTTTTTCTTAACATTTTCTCTTTATTTAAGCACATGTACAATTGCATGTTAAATTTCATGCAGGTACAATTGTGACATCATATTGAATTAAATTATTAGTGCAAAAGTAAGTTATAATCACTTACACCTTCCCATAATTTAATGCTGTTATGATGTAAACTTTCAGATAAAAATAATCAATCAGGGGCAGCTAGGTGGCACAGTGGTTAGAGCAACAGCCCTGAAGTCAGGAGGACCTGAGTTCAAATCTGGTCTCAGACACTTCCTAGCTGTGTTACCCTGGGCAAGTCACTTAACCCCAATTGCCTCAGCAAAAAGCAAAAAAACATCAACCAATATGGATATAATATTGGGCAAATAAAATACTAATATTTTACTGATTATTTTATTCAATAGGACAAATTAATTTACCAATTTTAGAAATATTCCTTTAGCTAATTGTGTGTGTGTATTTGTGCCTAATAATTTGAAAAGTATACAGGTCACCACTACATATATATGAATGCATGTGTATATGAGTGTGTGTATCTATCTATAAAGAGACAGAGAGACACAGAAACAAAAAAAAACAGAGAGAGAGAGAGACAGAGATGGAGAGAAAGAGTGGCAAAAGAAACATTGCAAGAACAAAGAGAGAGAGAGAGAGAGAGAGAGAGAGAGAGAGAGAGAGAGAGAGAGAAAGAGAGAGAGAGAGAGAGAGAGAGAGAGAGAGAGAGAGAGAGAGAGAGAGAGAGAGAGAGAGAGAGAGAGAATGAATCCTGGGGGGAGGAACTGAACTGAAAAACGGATTAAGGAAAGATAATTTTAGATTCTTAACGTACCTGAAAATTATGAGGGAGGAAAGGAGGGAGGAGGGAAAGGAGGTATCTAGTTGATGCCAACATCCTACAAAAGAGAAATAATTCATGAATTTATTAGTACCTATTAATACATGTTAGCTTGTCAATTAAATTCACCAGAGGGCAGTGCCTGAAGAAATAGCTCAGGACAGGAATATTTGAATGAGCTCTAACTAAAAAGATGGAGTAGTAAAAATTGGAAGTAAATATAATATGAAAAGCAAACTCTTCATATCTAGACTTTTCTCTTGAATTAATCCTGACTTGATTTATCACAATCTTATTATTTATTTAATACAATTATATTTAATAAAGTATTTTGTTCTTAAAGAAGGTGAGGAAGGGATGAAGAAAAGGTAATATTCCTCTTAATCGCATGTTCTTTTTTCATTTGGTCATTTCAGTCATGTTAGAATCTTCATGACTACTTTTGAAGTTTTCTTGGCAAAGATATGGTTTACCATTTCTTTCTCCAGGTCATTTTACAAATGAGGAACTAGGGCAGAGTTAAATGACTTGCACTTGTTATACAACTAGCAAGTGTTTGAGGCCAGATTTGAAGTAAGGAAGATGTCTTTCTGACTTTAGGCCCAGCATTCTATCTGCTGTGCCAACTAGCTTCCTTATTCACATATTCTACCTTTTCCTAAAATGGGACTACTCTCTATTTCTACTCTCATCTCACCCTCTCCTCTGCCTTCACATATTTAGAATAAATTCTCCATTTTTTCTCCCTCTGATGAAGTCATTCCATTATTTTGATACCTCACCTAGAAACTACTGCCTCTACAAAGGAGGAACCCTGGACAGCCAGGGAAAAATTTCCTTATCCTTCCTCAAATTTCTCACAGTTATTTGCCTGGACATTTTTTTTTTGCTTTATTTCAGTTTTCCATGTTTAAAATTTGTCTACTTCTGACATACAACACTATTAGATTGCTTATTTAACATCTTGTTTCATCTTTATATCTTTTGTATCAAGCATAATACTTTGAACATAGTAGGTATTTAGTAAATGTTGGTTGAATTGAATTGGCTTCAGTATCTTTTGGAGGTCACACGGATATCCTTCAGTCAGTCACTGCAAGATCTGCACAAGTACTTCCTGACAATGTGTTTTATAAACCACTTTAGTGATTATAGGAGGCACTAAATTTTATTATTTTTCCTATGGTGTTTAATGTTCATTAAAGACTAATGTAGCTAAGTCTAGTTCACATAGGTAGTATGTTTATAATTAAAAACACTTAATCATCTTAAACATTCAGTATGTACTACATTACCATTTGGGAAGGAACAAAATAGTTTCTTACACTTTTTGAATGGCAGTCCTGCAGTGTAGAGTTCCATGAATAATATGTTTCAGAACACTGTAATATAAAAATGAACAAAGAAAAAATCCATCACCATCTCTTGGGTATTGTACAATGCAAATTTTTATTAGTTCTTTTCTGTGACAAAACACAAACCTCTCACCTATTAAACATGATAAATTAACATAAAAGATACACTGGAGTTCAAAGACAAAACATATGAGATAGTCACACTGGGAAAACCAGGAACAATTGAACATTTTGAATTGTTTTTACTATGTCATTCCTATATAATAAAGAAAGCATAGCCAGCATTATAAATTCATCAAATATACCCTATACAATTGTAAGCTCCATAGTGAATAGACATTCTTTAAAATGGATCCTAGAGAAGTAGATTATATTTTAAAAAAAGCATGGCATATGTTGAGAACTATTTTTAGATTGAATTTCATTATAGCTGTAAGGACACTTTTGGAGTAATAATGATTTTATAGTTTTGTTAGGAGAGGAATGTCAGGATGAAGGAAAACAAAATGAAATGAGGCATCATGAGACAATACAAGTTATACTTGTGGCAAAAGAGGAAATAACAATTTTTTTAAAAAAAGATTCTTTTTCAAGATTTCAGTGGCAATAGGGAAAGGGAGAAGAAACATTGCAAATGAGCGAGAGAATTGTAAGAAACATAAAAGTCTATAAATCTAGGTTTCAGATAATGTGAAATAATAGTCTTCAGACTTTGATTACTTCCTTCTAAGTAGACCATTTTTAATCATGTATCTTTATGTATAATTTTTATTTATAAACTATATACTTGTACTTTACTATATATACTGGCATAATATCAGTATATACAAGAGTACATTACACATATATATGTATATGTATACTATATATATATAGAATAGCATCTATGATTATTATATACATTATCAAAAGTATATGCCTATGCATGTTTGATAATGTATCTAATAATTATAATACACAAAATTAATTTTAAAAAGATGAAATGATATTTGATTCTTTAGTTAATACACAGTTATAGAGCTCTTATGAGTAACAGCTAATAAGATCTGCATTTGCAAAAAAAAAAAAAAATTGCCCGTTATGCCAATGATGGATTAGAAAGAAGAAACTTAAAGCAACAAAATAATTAGGAGGCCTTCTAGGTTAAAAGTAATAATATTAAGGTGGTAGCAATGAGATATTAAGTAAACAGAGGGAGACAGAAGAAATGATGTAAAAAGAGAGACAACAGACTGGACATGTGCGCTGACAGAAATTGACAAGTTAAAGATAACCTCACAATTGTAAAATTGGATCATTAGAAATATGATATAATAGAAAGAAATAGAGTTTACAAGAAAATTATCTGTCTCTATTCATCCTGTGCTCATTCTTTCCTATTAGAAAATGAAATGTACATGTGGGTATGGAGTGAGGGGATTTAATTCACTGGTCACTGTCATAGAATTCAGAACCATCTTCTGAAGCCTCTCTATAGCAGCTATGAGTGATGGAATTTGTAAGGGGTATGGATTTTTTCCTGATTTTCTACTTAGGGTAACTGAAATTCAATTAGTTTAAAACTGCTTAAGAAAACCATGCCAAGGGAAGCTACATGTAAAGACAGTAATAGGAAGGGATAAAGTAAGGGAATATATAGAATATATAAGAAGATATAATAATTATATTGGAGATAATTGCAGGATTTTATTAGGGGAGGAAGGAAGAATACCCTCATCATTAATGGTTAATTATATTTTTTAGTGTCAAGCCAAAGTTGCTTTGGGTTCATTCTATGTTCCTTGTTTTGTAAGTTCTCTAATCTAAAGCAGTTAACTTTTTCCTTTGATGAAAAAACAACAGTAAACATAGTATAGAAAAATAGAGGTAGCTATACATGCCTATGTCTATATATATATATATATATATATATGTATATATACATATATATTATCCTGAAATATTTTACAAACTTAGTAAAGAAATATCAGTATCAGATTTATGTTATAGGAAAAATAAGATAATTTCAAACTTGTACAAGATAGTATGGAGTAATTCTTTGCTCCTATGACTTTATTCTTCAAATCCTTTAAGACAATTGCTATGGTTTTTCACTTATGTCTACCTTATTGTAGATCCTACGTGTAACAATAATGACATACAGTCATATAGCACTTTAAAGTTTACAAAGTATTTTCCTGGCAACATGCACACGATATAAATCAGGAACCTAATATCATTCCCATTTTAATGATGAGAAATGTCTCACAAAAAGGATAAGTAACTTTCCTGAATTTATACAAGAAATAAAAATTAAAGCCAGGATTCAAACCCATAGCACTTCTAATCCAAGTCTAAATTCTCATCCCTCTTTGTCTCTGATGCATGAATATCAAAATCATAATATTGCTAATCTACCTGGTTAGCTCAGGTCAAACATGTGATAGTTCTACTAACTTTAACAGTTTACACCATAAGCTGGGTTTACTAATGGTTTCAAAATGGGAAAAAATGCATCTTCTAACACCCAGTGCTGACCTCTTCATTTTCTTAAAAACCAATTTACTTGCAGATAGGGACACAGAGAGAAGGTATGCATACTGGTGAGAATTATGAAATAAAAATTAATGAACAATACTTGTCAAAGACTTGCTGAAGTAAAGTCTTTTGCTCGATCTATCTGATATAGCAGTAATGTATTCACTCAATAGAATGTGGGACATAAGAATGGAATCCTGCCAGGATCTTGCACGAGGAGAATGTGACTGCTAGTGGGGTAGTAATGCATCTTGCAAACCTCTGCTTAATAAAGCTTGCCAAATCACCCTTCAGAGACCTCATTTTTACTTTCTGTCAGCTGAATAGGAGTGACATTTCTAGGTGATAAAGGACAGAAATGGTATACAAGAGTTTTCAGTTTCTTGTTTCACTATTAACTTTCCAATACTTGACTTCCTTAGGGTCTGCATAGAATCTAAGAGAAATTAGGGTTGGGTTAGGCCTAAAAGTAATTGGACCATCGACTATGAAAAAAATTCTGATGCAAATACAAGATAAAAACCCCTATTACTATGATATTTTAGACAGCTGGTATTCATCATTGATGTGCACAGTGTTGATGCCCCTAGTTGCAGTAAGTCAAAAAGCATTCTTTACTTATGTACAATGATGATATGTGCTGGGTTACAAAGAATGGCAAAAAGATAATCCTTGCTGTCAAGAAGTTCCAAGTGGAATAGGGAAAAGAACATGAAAGCAATTATGAAGAAACAAAATCTTTGTATGATAAATTGGAGATAAACAATAGGAAGAAGACATTAACATTAAGGCAAAATCAGGAAAGCTTTTTTTTTTTTTAAGTAAGATTTTAGAACTTGAAGGAAGCCATGGAAGCCAGGAGGTAGGAAGGGCATTCCAGGAATGTAGGACAACCATTAAAAATCCCAAGAATGGGAAGATGAACTGTCTTGAGCAAGGAACAACAAGGAGGCTATTGTCATCAGATTGCAGAATACAGGTAAGGAAATAGGGGTAAGAAACCTGGAAAGCAGAGAAGGATATCTGTTATATTTTACAAGCACAATGCAAGTTGTAAATTATAAAAGTCTTGAGATTATGGACTGGTCATATTCTTCTCTGTATATATCAACAGATATTTATTAAGTGAGTGTTCTGAACAAGGTATTATACTAGGCACTGAGGATACAAAGATGAAACAAAGTAAGTGACTATCTGGGTAGTTTACATTCAGATGCTGGTAAGTTTAATCGGTTGACTATTAATACAAAGAGGTTAAGAAGAGAGATGGATTAAATCCTGGGAAAAAAGAAAAATAGAACATAGTACACAAAATAGGTTGTGACAGAAGAAAAGGATTTTTAATAGAGTCGTAAAGAATATTCCAGATCTGAAGGATATTATACACAAAAGGCAAGGAGGTAGAAAAAGTAGGTGATGAATCTTTTTCATATTAATCAAAGAATTTGGGTTATCAACAGACATCCAGACCAACTCATACATGAAACGAATCCCCACTACAACATACTCAAAAAGTATTCAATCAAGTTGTCCCTCATATAGTAGACTTAGCTTTTATTAGAAACCATATTCAAATGCTTTCCAGCTCAATACAATTTCCCAGAACTTACTCTATTCTGCCATTAGTCTTGAGAATCCAGCATTATCTCTGGACAGCAGATTGCCTGGCAGATAATAAGTGCTTAATAAATGCCTATTGACTCTGAAAAAATGAGACAAATTAGGAACTAAAAGAAATAAATAGATTAGATCATATTTCTAGTGGTGACATGCTCAAGAAATCAACTAAGGCATCACATCTAGGAAATTTAAAATCAGAATAGGAGGTGGACTGGTCATGTAGTAAGTGTGAGAGAAAATAGATATTTTCTAAATATTATATTGGTACCCATAAAATGTCAAAAAGACCCAAAGGAAAATTTATTTACATAAGGTAGATTCTCCACATGGACTCTATGGGACAATATTGACAAGGCTCATAGTGGAGGAAAGAAGTGCAAATAATTGAAGATGAATACAAAGGAATAGTATTCTTGTTAGAATTACATGAGTTGATTAAGACTTAGAATGAGCTAAGACTAGAAAAGAAATTTTAGGACAATAAAAAAGAACCTTTTTAGTTATTTGGGAGGAAAATATGGATTTTTCAATGAATAATTTTTTTTAAAGAATTGGGTTATTGGATAGGGTGATGATGGCTGATTATATAAAAATGACAAAATGATCTGCCATTTATTTGTTTTATTTTTCTCCACCAAGAAAATTATTTTTTAACTATTAAGTATATAATACAAATGGTCAATAATAAGTAAAGCTCAAAATAAATGAGGTGACAGTTGGAGAATAAAATATTGTTACTTCCCATGACTTCAAGTAATCTAGGGAAAAGAACTATATTTGAAAATATATATATATATATTGCATTAAAAACATTTTTACATTATATATATTGAAAGTACTGGCAAAAATTATTGCTGAGACAATGCTAGTGATATTTGAGAAGAATAGGTAAGGTGTCACAGGACTAGTGATTATAAACTACTAGCCTAAATTTTTACAAGGGGAAAGGAAATGGAGTCTGAAAATATAAGCCAGTGAATTCTATTCCCCCCAAATTCTAGAATGTCTCATTAAAGGGGTGGATTAGGATCTTTTAGATGACGATGAAGAAGAATTCCCTTAAGAATTGTTCGTGCCAAAATAAATTAATTTCTGTTTTTGACACCATTACCAGATTGATATTTGTATTTAATGCTTGCCTAGATTTCATAAAGGAATTTAACAAAATCTTTCCTGCAATCTTTATGGACAAAATCCTCCATTTCAATTATTCTTAAAAATAAATTGTATGGCTTTTCAAAAAGCCACCTTTTCAAAGATACATTTTTTATCAGAATTTTGTTTATTAATTTGTGAAAATATATTCAAAATATACTGAACTGAAATGCTCACATCAAATAACCATTTCCAATGAAAAAGTTTTCTCTCCCAAAGTTCGCATGATAAAATTGCTTCTTTTTATGTTGATTGTCAAAACAAAGTAATTATTTGCCACACACATTTTTTTTGCTTTATCACATTACAAATTCTTTAAATCTTACTTAAACAATGGTCTCTTACTTGGAAGAAAAATAATTTCTACCTTGTTTATGAAAAATTGCAATTATTACATATATTGAATGCAGTCTGACTTTATCTAATCCCAGGACTGCAAATTGCCTGAAGGTGACTTAAAATAGAGTCTTCCATTCCCCCTCCCCCTTCTTTTTCTGTATTGATTTTTGTTTAGTATGAAAAACAATTTATGTAATATTTTTTGAGGTTGTGTCTCTCATGAGACTCCAAAAGTATTTAATCTTCCTCTTCCCTCCTCTCCACCCCTCAACTCTTTTGCATGCTCCTGGAATTATGTGGTAGCCCTGAATTGTACTTATCTTGGTTAAAAGACCCTAATTTTTTCCTGTTTGGCAGGTATTCTAGGTTAAGATATCATATATAGGACAATTAAGAAAAGAACAGTCAAATAGCTATTTTTCTTGGTGAAGAAGTGTTAACAGTAATGCCTCCTACGTTTCAGTGTTTAGAGTAATTTTATTTCGAAGTTTATGAATAATCAGAAAATGAGTTCACAGAAAAATTTCAAAATCTTTGGGTAACCCTGTAGAATTTGAAAATGAGATGTACATTGCCATGACAACACAGTCCCAGAATTTATAGATACATGTTTTTCAGCTTGAAATCTTGCAATATGTAATTTGTATTTTTGTGGCCTAAGTGTTGGTGAAAGGGAAGGAAATGAATAAATCCTCTAATAAAAAAAACATTTATTAAGGTATATTCAGTGTGAGGCACTAAATCCTTACTTATTGGGGGCATACAAACAGTCTCTAGATTAGATTAATTATTAATAATTAGATTAATAATAATTAGATTAATAATATTTTTAATGTTTTGACAAAGATGAGAAGGAACATGCTTTTCTAATAAACTAGAGATGGCCCTTGAACTAGCTGATTTGCTTGAACTAGGTGAACATTAAAGAAAGGAATATGAGATAATAAGAAATTATCTTTTTCACTTCTCTGGATGGATTAAGATTTTTAATTTGCATTTGTCCTGTTATAAGTAATTTGGATCATTTTCCCACCTATTTTTGTTGTGGGTCTGCATTTCTACTTTGGAAAATTCTTCATTTGTAAATAGTCATTTGACTATTTACTTGGGAAGTGGATCTCATGTTAATATATTTACATATTCTTAACTCTTCTCTAATTACTTATAAATTTTGACCATCAGACTGCTATCAGACAAATTTATTATGTTTATTTATTTCCCAGGGAATATTTCCTTTCTAATTCTTGCTCAAAAGCTTTTCAATGTTGTGTAAATGAAATTGAAATTTAATGCTAATCTCTCTCCCTTATTGATTCAAGAATTCTCTCCTACCTATAATTATGAAAGGTATCTCTTGAACTTCTCTAATTTAAACAAATTAGATGTAAACTTTTTTAAAAAAAATTTAGGTCATAAATCCATTTGATTCATGGAACAAAAACATTTGTTAAGCACTTATTAACAAGTACTTACTTGTTAAGCAAGTATTATGTTAAGTATTTGGCAGTACTCTTCAATTATCTCAAGGGATTCATACTCTATGAAAAGTTGTTTGGAAGGTCTATTAAATCAACACATCAGAAAGGACTTTGGACCTAAAAAAATGTGCAATGATTTGTTTTCCTATCATTGGAGATCTTCAAGCAGAAGCTTATTTAACACTCATGTGTGTTTTCAAGAGGATCCTACTTCAGGTATGGGTTACACTGGATAGCTGCTATAGTTGAATTTAACTGTATACTTATGTGTTCAAATAAAAATACCTAGAATTTTCTCACACTAAAGAATATATTTTTGGATAGATATCAAAAGCAGGCAAAAATCATCCTATGGATTATATAAAGATCATTCTGTCATTTAAGGAGCTGTTTAAAATTGTAAATATAACAGAGATATTCATTTAGATTCAGTTAATCTACCTCTGACATTGGTGCTATTGGATATATCACTTAATATCTCTGAACTTCTGACTACTCACCTATAAAATTAGAAGGCTGGATTAAGTAGCCTCAAACAGAGAGTATAGCTTTCAATCTTCTAACTTTAGAAAGCATAATTTTTATTTTAAAACTAAATAAACAGTGACTCAGGCTAAAGAGTTTCCTCTGACAATTGATGGTGAAACTAAAACTTGGGTCTTCTAATATGAAGGAAATTGGCCTTCACTGTAGTTACTATATAGACTCCAATGATTCTTGGAACCAGTGATTCTAAAATCTTTTCAGTATAAGAAAGATTTAAGTTGGACTGAATACCAACTCCAATTTGACAAATTGAAAACATATGCACTGGCAAAAAGAGCCTTGTTCTGTTCACATTCTAGGGTGTTTGCAATAGAAACTGCCATTTCAAAAAGAAAACATTTAGGAAATTAGTGACAGAATTAGACAGGTAAAAATAATTCTTGATTTTCTTCTCAAAGTATGGGTACTTCCCAAATCACTATACCACTTGAGCAGCACAAACAGAGCACACATTTCCCTCCCCCCTTGTACATACACACACGCACACACACACACACACACACACACACACACATACCCCACAACACACTTTCCTAATTGATTCCCCATTGTCCAGCTCACACCAGACACTAGATAATCATATTCAGCTCAATGCTGAGCTATATTTCCCTCCAACTCTGTCAGGGATAGACTAATCTCATTTCATCCTTCATCCTTGGACTCTACTACTTTCTTCTTAACAAAAAGTGAGAGAGCTCCATCTGTTCTGCCATCAATCCCCAAAGTCCTTGGGGACTTGCCATTTAAACTATTACTTTGTTTGATAAATCCAGCATTTATTATCTCAGCCATTAAGAAGGTTAACTCCATCAGAAAAAGGATGTCTAACTTATTTGCATTTCCTAGTACTAATGCTTGACACATGGTATGGGCTTAATTTTTTCCTATTATTATTAGAAGGACTCATAAGAGAAGAATACATAAAATATTAAATTTAGAAATCTGAACCTATAATTCTTTTCTTTAAAAATAACAATAATTCAAGGTTTACTATTAAGACAATTCTGAAAAACAGTTAAATCACACACCATAATTAATAACAATCTTGAATTTTTAGTATATATATTATTTGAGGAGGCCTTCATATCTTGGAAACTTTCTTTTTAAAAGTCCTTTACAGATTATTAATAGCTTTAGTCATTTTTCTACATGTTAAGTTTAGCATATTTGATTCCTCTATCTTTGGGACAGTAAATGTTTGCATAATAAAGCCTTTTTGTTTATTCAAGATTGGTGTGAGTTACTGCATAATTTATTAGAATATTCCTGCAACTCATACGTATTAAAGTCAGAATTAGTAAGTCATGTTGGCAAAATACTGTTGATGCTGCAAAGAATCTTGAGTTAATTCTTCATCTCCAGTAAACCATGAAAAAACTGCTAAATCTGATTTTGAGAGACTATCTGTAGGGGTGAGGATTAATATATTTATTCATTTATACAAAAAATATAGTGTCTAATATGTGTAGAATAATTGGGAAATAAAAAGATAAATCAAAACTTTCCCTCAAAAAAACTTATATTTTACTAGGGGAAACAAAATATATTTACAAATAACCATAATGCAACCATAAAGCTTTCACAATACCCTATCTTTTATAAAAGTCAATCTGAGACCTTGTTGTGTTTTAGAGGGGACCCTATTTTTTCAAAAAGTATATCAGTGGAGTTCAGGTTCTGAAAAATCCCACTTAGCTAGAATAGACTAGTGGCTGACAGTTGGCTTCCCAGTATCAGCAGAGAGCTTTAATGCTAGGAATCCGTCTATTAGCTAATTAATACTGTCACATAGATAAGAAAGAATGAAAAATTAACTTCCTATTTAGCAATGATTGTAACAAATTACAGAAAGGGAGGTATTAGAATTGAAGATTCCCATTGTTTTTAGACTGGCTAATGTATGAATGTAAATAATAGTATTCTTAATGTAATCTAGCACTCCATCAAGTTTTTAGATGGCATAATGGATAAGATTTTGACCTTGGAGACAAGAGACCTGAAGTTAAACCCTGACTCAGAACATATCTTCTATGTGCCACTGAGCAAATCAACTATTATCAGCCTCAGTTTCCTCATATGTAAAATCAATATGATAATAGCATCTATCTCCCCATTTTATTTTGAGGATCAAATTAAGTGACATGTAAAGTTTCTTAAAGGAATACACAAAACCCTAGTTATTTTTTTAGTTTAGTTTTTTTTAAAGCTTTTTATTTGTATAACATGTATATGGGTAGTTTCCCAACATTGATCTTTACAAAGCTTTCCATTACAAATTTTACCCCCAGTCCCCTCCCCTCCCCTAGATGGCAGGAAGTCCACTACATGTTAATAATGTTGAAATGCTTGAGAAGTTATGCAAGAAAAATCCTATCTACAAGAAAAAAAAGAATCAGAGAAAGGCAACACAATGCAAGCAAATGTCAATAGAGATCATGAAAATGTTACGTTGTGGTCCATATTTCATATCCCTCTCTCTGGGTGTATATGGTTTTCTTCAGTGAACGATTGGAACTGGTTTGAGACAATTCTTTGTTGCAGAGAGCCATGTCCATCAGAATTGATCATCATGTAATACTGTTGTTGCTGTGTATGATGATCTCCTGGTTCTGCTGGTTTCACTCAGCATCAGTTCGTGCAAGTCCCCCCAGGCCTCTCTGAAATCGTCCTGCTGGTCGTTTCTTACAGAGCAATAATATTCCATAACATTCATATACCATAATTCATTCAGCCACTCTCCAACTGATGGGCATCCCTTCAGTTTCCAGTTTCTAGCCACTACAAAAAGGGCTGCCACAAAAATTCTTGCACAGGTGGGTAAAACCCTAGTTATTAAAGATGATGATGATGATCTTACTGTTTTCCAGGCAGTTTTCTAAGCCTTGAGGATAAAATAATAATAGTTCTTTTACATTTTAGCAAGAGAAAATATGCTCAAATACAGGCATATTCAAAATGCATATCTAAGTTCATCTAAAAAAAATTATCAAACAAATTCAAGATAAACTTGGAGGGAAAGGCATCAGCAACTGGGGCTTCATGGAGTAGTGATAGCTGAGACACAAAAGAGATGCTATTAGGAAGGAAATACAAATTGAACTTGAAGAAAACCAGGTTGCAAAAATGAAGAAGGAAAACATCCCTATTATGGAAGACAGGGCAAAAACATGAAGATGAGGGATTACCTACCATAGTGAAAGACAGAAAGAATTGCTTTGTGGCTATACCATGGAGTGTGTTGAGGAAGTAATTATATAAGAAGGTCAGAAATATAGAATGAAGCTATGTCATGAAGATGTTTAAAAGGTAAACAGGAGTTTATATTTCACATAGAGGCAATGGCAACTACTGAAATTAGGAAGTGATATAATCAGACTTTTCATGAAAATAATTCTAACGGGTAAGTGGAGGACTGAAGATTGGAGACAATGAAGACAGCTCAATTAAAGGACTATGCCAATAGTTCAAACAAGAGAATTTGGAGGTTGAAATAAGGAAGTAGAGAGATATGGCAATTGATTAGATGAATGGGCTGAGTAAAAATGAGTAGTTGAGGATAAGGTAAACCTGAACCTGTGATCCTGGATGTTTAAAAAGAAAGATGGTGTCCTGTTGGTAACAGGGATGTACAGAAGAGAAGTGAGTCTGGGAGAAAAATGGTTCATTAATTCTGATTTGGATAGGTTTGCCCATAGGCAGTTGGTAATATAAAACTCAATCTTAGAAGAAAATCTAATTCTGGATATATAGATCTGGAAATAATCTACATAGAAATAATGATGATCTAACTCATGAAGGCACCACATGAGTACAGAAAAATGATTTGGCTCTAACATAAATCCTTGGCATAAACCCATATTTAGTGGGTTTGACATAAAAGGAGAGTGAGAAAGCATAGTTGAACAGTAAGGAGGAGAACATAAATAAGAACCCAAAGAGAAATCAGTATCCAGGAAGAGAAGACAGTCAACAGTGGCAAATATTAAAGCAAAGTCAATAATAAGAGAAAATCTGATTAGATTGCTTAACAATTAAGAAGAAAATTATAATTTCAGAGAGAACTGGTCAGTGAGTGGTGAGATAAAAAAACTATATTGTAAAGAACTTAGGAGACAGTAAGAAGAGGATTGAGAAGAATATAGAGAACTAGTTCAAAAACTTTGGCTGAAAAATGGAGGAAAATAAAAAGTTCAATAGATATTGGGATAACATGATTTAGCGAATTTTTTGTTGTTTTTCCTGTTTTTGTTTTTTAATAGTGTAGACTTGAAAATGTTCAGAGGCAATAGGAAAGGAACTGATAGACAAAATAAATTGTAGATACAGGGGAATTAATAATCATGCATACAATTTGCCAGAAGAGATGGGAGAAAAATGAAATTGAGTTGGTCTTGATGAAGAGTAGGGCCAGTTTATCAACAGAGAATGGTTTAAGTGCCATATAAGAAGGGAAGAAGAGAGCACTAACAAAAAAATGGCTTCTGCTTTCTCAAGTAAACTATGAATATTAATCCTAAGTTGAATGGATGTGAAGTTTGAGGAAAGAATTCTTTTTAGAATATCCACTATAGTCAGAAAATAAAATCAATCAAAAAGTAGTAGAAAAAAGTCCGATTTAATGCAATAAAGGTTTAGTTAAGATTGGAAAATATGAATTTATATCGGATCTTGTTGCCAGTTTCTTTTGAAGCATAGCTTATGATGCTGAACATAATTATCAACTAATATCTATTAACCAAATTTAACTAGAATTTAGAAGGGCATATACAAAGACTTTCACAGTTGACATAAATTTCTGCCCCTATTCCAAAAGTCTGTGACAAATTTTCCCACAAATATAAACAGAGTCCAGGAGAAAGGGAGCTCAAGCTGAGAGAGCACATGGAGCAAAAAATAATTTACTCTCTTTGGAAGGAAGCAAGAAAGGAAGGTGATGATGGGGGAAAAAAGAAGGAAACAAAGGAGGAAGGAAACATGGAAGGAAATAAAGAAAGAACAAAAAATCAAGGAAGGAACAAAAAAAGCAAGAAAAGAAGGAAAGAAAGAAAGCGTATTTATTAAGAGCCTATTATGTGTGCAAACTTGTGTTAAGCATATTACAAATATTTTCTAATTTAATCCCTTACAACTCTGGGAAGAAGTTGTTTATTATTATGACTATTTCACAACTGAGTAATTTGAGGCAGTTAAGTGACTTGTTTAAAGGCCCCACAACTAATAAATATTTGACACCATTTTTGAATTCTGGTCTTCCTGTCCAGAATTTTGTCATCTACGTGACTCAGAAAATCATAGTTCCTGGAAATTCCTGTACTGGTCTTCAAGGTGTCCCTATCAAGTATACTATACATTTTCTGAAGTATCTTTGTACAATCTCAAATTTGCCTTTCCTTGTTATATCCAGTCTATCCTGATTTTCTTAGGCAGACAGTGACACCAATCACCAATTTTCACTACTAGGATGCTAATGAAAAGATCAAAATTGTCCAGTCTTCTGGGAGGCAGGATAGTACCAATGAACTCTCCTCTTTCTCTATTTTATAAGTTGTTTTCAGTGACTCAATTTTCTACAACTGTGTTTTATCAACCTATCTGAGCATGTTTCTTCTGTAACATCACTTCAATTCATCCAATGACTTTCAAAGACACCAACATTGATTTAGAACGTTTTTATACTTATAAATTTTATACCTAATTCAATAGAAACATTCTCACCTTGTTAAGTTAGGAAAGTAAGGTATCTTTAACAATTACTTTAAGTGGATTGTGTGATTATTGAATCTGTTCCCAAGCCTTATATGTGATTTTCTTCAGTAGATTATGAGAAGGAGCAGAGGAGAAGGAATCAAGGAATAAGTGATAGATGGAACATAAGTCAAGAAAAATAGGTTTGGGAGGAAAGACTTCAGAGAAAAGACACTAACTTTAAGAAAGTCTGGGGACAGCTAGGTGGTGCAGTGGATAGAGCATCAGCCCTGAAGTCAGGAGAACCTGAGTTCAAATCTGGTCTTAGACACTTAACATTCCCTAGCTGTGTGACCCTGGGCAAGTCACTTAACCCCAATTGCCTCAGCAAAAAGCCAAAAAAACAGTTTGGGAAAAAATTCTTGCAAAAGGTAATATTTTAGCTTATATTTTAGATCATGGAAAATTCCTCTTCAAATTCAGCCTTAGATACTTACTAGTTATGTGACTCTGGGCAAGTGACTTAACCTTATTTACCTCAGCTTCCTCATCTATAAAATCAATTGGAGAAGAAAATAGCAAACCCCTCTATTGTCTTTGAAAAGAAAACCCCAACTGAAATCAAAAAGAATCAGACACTACTGAAAAAAATGATTGAACAACAAGAAGCCAGAATTTAGAAGTAAAGGAGGACAGTAAAGAAGAAATAGAGGACTATGAAATAGACCAGATTCCAGATCATATCTTAACCTACAGAGAAGTAGAATGGGAAGGGGACAAAAAAAGGAGAGAGGCATTGATAGAAGAAAGGGTAGTTTGAGAAAGTCATTTACAGCAAAATACTGGTGAGGAGAAATAGGATTAAAGAAGAAAGAAAAGTACAAATGTGGGGGAAAAAAAGAATGAAAGGAAATACAATCAAAACTTTTAATGTGAATGGTATGAACTATCCCATAAAATGGAAGTAAAGGAATAAGAGATTCATTATTGGTCAAGAGAAATAGGTTTGGGAAGAAAAACTTCAGAAAAAACACACTAACTTTAAGCAAATCTAGGTTCAGATCATGGAAAATAGGAGTTGATCAGGAGTTAGGAAGATTCCTCTTCCTAGTTCAAACTAGCTAAATGCTTTTTTATGTTTAATAAAGGACCATGGAAAGATGGATTAAAAGTAATTTGAAACTAAATAATATAATCCTTAAGAATGGGTCAAATAATACATTATAGAAATCATCGATAATTTAATCAAAGAGAATAAATAGCAACAATGAGACAATATAAAAAAAATTATGGAATGCAGCCAAAGCAGTGCTTAGGGGCAATTCTATATCTCTCAATGCACATATAAATAAAATAGAGAAAAAGCAGATTAGTGAATCACTTATGCAAAGCAAAAAAGCTAGAAAAAGAATAAATGTAAAATCTTCAATTAAGTACTAAATTGAAAATCCAAGAGGAGATTAATAAAATTGAAAGTAAGAAAGCCATTGAACTAATATATAACAGTAAAGGCTGGTTTTATGAAAAAAAAAATAAAATAGATAAACCATTACTTAATTTGATTTTAAAAAATTACCACTACCAAAAATAAAAAAGGTAAATTCATCACTAATGAAGAATAAATTAAAGCAATAATTAAGAGTTGTTTTGCCCAGTTTCATGCTATTAAATCTGACAATTTAAGTGAAATGAATCACAATATAAATATCTCAGATTATTGAAAGAGGAAATAAAATACTCCAATAAAAATACCACATTAGAAAAAAAACAAATTGAACAAACCACAAATGAACTGTCTAAGGAAAAAATCCCCAGGGTCAGATGGATTCACAAATTCATTTTACCAAATATTTAAAGAACATTTAATTCCAATACCATATAAGCTGTTTTGGAAAATACACAGAAAGGGAATGGTACCAAATTCTTTTTATGACATAAACTTGAAGCAAATACCTAAAACGAAGAAGAGTCAAAGTAGAGAAAGAAAACTACCAATGTTCATAATGAATATTGCAAAAGCTAAAAAAATTAAATAAATTACTAGCAAAGAAGTTATAGCAATAACTACAATCATACAGTATGACCAGGTGGGATTTATACCAAGGATGAAAGACTGGCTCAGTATTAGTAAAATATCAGCATAATTGACATAACAATACAATTCCCATTCCAATTATAAACACTACAGAGAATTTTCTCAAATATGTCAAAAATTGAGTCAAATTTGTAAAAATACAAGTCATTTCCCAATTAATAAATGCTTAAATATATAAAAAGGCAGTTTTCAAACAAAGAAATTAATCAGAGCTATATATAGTCACATGAAAAATGGTCTAACACCACTGATAAGGGAAATGCAAATTAAAACAACTTTAAGGTACCACCTCACACCTATTAGATTGGCTGATTTGACAAAAAAGGAAAATGATGAATACTAGAGGACATGTGGGAAAACTGGGGCACTATTGGAGGACCTGTGAACTAACCCAACTATTCTTGAGAACAGTTTGGAGCTATGTCCAAAGGACATAAAATTGTGTATATACTTTGATCAAATAATACCATTTCTGGGTCTATATCTTAAAGATGTAAAAATATAAGGGGGAGAGGGAATACTTATTTGTATAAGGATATTTATAGCAGCTCTTTTTGTGGTGGTTAAGACATTAAAGAGATGCTGGTAAATTGGGGAATGGTGAAACAAGTTGTGGTATATGCTTGTGATTGAATATTATTGTTATAAGAAATGAACAAAATGATTTCAGGAAAAAAATAGAAAGTCAAACATGAACTGATGTATAATGAAGTGAACAGAACCAGGGGAACATTATACACAGTAATAAAAATATTGTACAATAAAGAAAGTGAATAACTTTCCTATTCCCAGCAATACAGTAATTGAAGACAATCCCACAGGACTAAAATATGCTATCCATCTGCAAAAAAAGAAATGATGTTATTTGAATTCAGATAGAAGCACAATATCTTTTCACTTTCTTTTATTCTTTTTTAAGACTGATTTACCACTTCATAGTATTATTATTTTCACATAAATATAGTCAGATACAAACAATTGAAGAAACATTAATTGTTCATAGATAAGCTGAGCCAATATAGTAAAAGTGACAATTGCACCCAAATTAGTTCACTTATTAAATGCCACCCTACACACTTACATACTCCAAGTACCAAGGAAATATTTAAAGGGCTAGAAAAACAATTACAAAATTCATCCAGAAGATCAAGAATATCAAGGGAATCAATGAAAATAAAATGTAAAGGATCCCAAACCATATTATAAAGCAATCATCAAAACTATCT
Organism: Myrmecobius fasciatus; assembly: GCA_023553655.1. Classification (NCBI taxonomy): domain Eukaryota; kingdom Metazoa; phylum Chordata; class Mammalia; order Dasyuromorphia; family Myrmecobiidae; genus Myrmecobius; species Myrmecobius fasciatus. Next base: position 29,654 of record JAJPUD010010936.1, on the reverse strand, counting down.
AATGCTGGCAAAAATGAAGTGGTAGATCAGTAGAATATATTAAATACACAAGACAGTAATAAATGATTTATTATTCTAGTATTTGGAAAATCCAAAGACCATAGCTTTTGAAAAAAGAATTCACTATTTGACAAAAACTGCTATGAAAACTAGAAGTCTGACAAAACCTATGTAAACACCAACATTTTCCACTATATACCAGGATAAAGTCAAAATGAGTATATGATTTAAACATAAAGAGTAATACCATAAGCAAATTAGGGAGGAAGAAAAAAAATTACCCTCCAGATCTATGGAAAAAAAGACTGTATTATCAACAAGAGACAGAGAGCAATATCAGATGTAAAATGGATAATTTTGATTATTTAAAATCAAAAGCGTTTTTGATAAGCAAAACCAATGTAACTAAAATTGAAATCAAGAAAATGGGAAAAAATTACAGAAAGTTTCTCTGATAAAACCTTCATTTCTCAAATATATAGAAAATTGCGTCAAATTTATAAGGATGCAAGTCATTCTACAGTTGACAAATGGTCAAAAGCAGTTTTCAGATGAGTAAATCAAAGTAAATCAAAATGTTCTAAATCACCATTAATTAGATAAATTCAAATTAAAACAGCTCTGAGGTACCACTTAACATTTATCAAATTGGCTAACAAGACAGAAAAGGAAAATGGGATATGTTGAAGATGTGGGAAAAGTGGGACACTAATGTCTTGTTGATGGAGTTGTGAACTGATCCAACCATTCTGGATAGCAATTTGGAACTATGGCCAAAGGACAATCAAATTGTGCATGCCTTTTGATCCAGCAATACCACTGCTTATGTGTATCCTAAAGCAATGATAAAAAAAAGGGAAAAAGATCCACATGGACTGAAATATTTATAGCAGCTCTTTTGGGGGAGCAAAAAATTGCAAACTGAGGTGATGTCCAACAATTGGGAAATGTCTGAAAAAGTTGTAGTATATGAATATAATGAAATACTATTGTGCTGTAAGAAATTATAAGCGGGTGGATTTCAGAACCACCTGCAAATAATTACATGAACTAATGCAAAGTGAAATGAGCAGAACCAGAAGAACAATGTATTGTGGAACAGTGTTTTTCACTGATCTACTATAAAAGACTTCACTCTTCTCTGCAATACAGCGATTTGAGACAACTCTAAAACACTTATGATGGAAAATGCTATCCACAACCAGATAAAAAACTGATGGAGTAATGCTTCTTTTTTTTCCTTTAATTTCATATTTTCTTTTCTTTGTTTCTATTTTATTAGAGCTTTTTATTTTAGAAACATATGCAATGATAATTTTTCAAACACTGACCCTTGCAAACCTTGCATTCTGATTTTCCCTTCCTTCCCCCATAGTCTCCCCTATATGGCAAGTAATCCAATATATGTTAAACATGGTAAAAATATATGTAAATCCAATATAGGCATGCATATTTATACAATTATCTTGTTGCACAAGAAAAATTAAATCCAAAAGAAAAAAATGAGAAAGAAAATTAAAAACCTCATTGTTCAGAAGAGCCACATCTGATAGAGTCTTAATGGGGAATCAAAGCATGCTATATTTACTTTATTTTTTCATTTCTCCCCTTTTGTTTTTAATTTTTATCCCAAAATATAGCTAATATGGAAAGATTATTTTACATGATTGCACATATACAACCTAACTCAAGTTGCTTACTGCTTTAGAGAGAAAAGTGAGAAAGTGAAGAAGAAAAATTTGGAGCTCAAAATTGAAAAAAAAAGATTAGGAATTTTTAAAAAGAAAAAAAGAATAAATATGTATTTACACATAACACTATTTACATATAATTGGAAAAATAAGATATTATTAATACTTTTCATCTATAAAATAGGGGTTATAATAGAACCTACCTCGCAAAGCTGTTGTATGGATTGAATAAATAATATATAATGAAGCCCTTTGAAACCCATAAGAGTAGGAAATCTTGGAACACAATATGCCAAAAGCTTAAAAAGAAAAAAGATGAGAACAAAAGTCTTATATTACAAAGTTAGTATAATCTTCTGGGGTAGTGGGGATGGCTCTTTAAAACTATAAAGATTTTTCAAACATCTCTACTGAAACAACACACACACACACACACACACATACACACACACACACACATACACAAACAAACCTGAGCTGGGAATAATTTTTGAAAGTTAAACAAATGAGATAAAATAGATTTTTGGAGATAGTGGCTGCTAAAGCTAGCATGTTGGTACAATGTATGAGTTTTAAATTTGGGTTAGAAAGAATTTAGTCACATCCTATCTCAGACACTTACTAGCCTTGTGACCTTGGAAAAGGAACTTGATCTCTATAAGATTCAATTTATTTGCTTCTAAAATGAGGGAAATAATAATATTTGTTTCAGAGGTTGATGAAATTATTGAATGAAATGACCTGTGAAACATTTTGTAAATCTCAATGTATTATACAAATGTTAGTAACTGCATACTTTTTAGCTGCCAATCACATATATCTTACAGATTTAAAAAAAATAACAAGAATATTTACATTTACATGATAATATTAGTTTTGATGCTTAAATTTCCCTTTCTGAAATATTTAAAGTATACACCTATGCCCCAAGATACATTCATTTGGATTTATAAGAATTCAACTTTATGAGGATTTTCATTTCATATTTTTCATTTAACTTTCAGAGGTATTTATTTGCATTCATCAAGACAAATATGGATTGATATCTTAAAAGCTGCTAAATGTGATATAGAAAAAGCACAATCATTATTGTTGCACCACACATATTCCCAACTATACTCCTCTCTTGAATTTCTATATTCAATAATCTTCAAATTCCTATAACATATTAATAACATTGCATTATTCAATCTTTCTTTATGCCCGATAAAGCCTCATCATATTTTTAAACTTCATCATGATTCTTAATCTCTTTATCCCTCTATTCTTCCCCTGGACAACATGTCAGCACTGATTATATTGTCCTCCCTTCTCTATCCTGATTTCTTGGTAAATCAATTCAACATCATCTTTTACCTTTGCCCTATCACTGATCTTGCTGTGCTAAAAATCTAATTTTGAATTATTCCCACTATCTGATGATTTCATTTTTTATTTATTTGCGGATGAATAGAGCTGGAGAAAGTAAAAAAAAAGTGATATGATCCCCTACACTACAAATTTGTTATGAAAATCTTAACTGGACATTCACTTTAGAAAGTCAATCCTTTTACCCCTTCCTAATTGACTTTTTGATTCATCACAATATGTATTCAATTATCTCCAACCTGCCATAAGAATGCTTTCTTCTACTGTCTGTGCAGAGAATCTATACTCATGCTTCACTGAACTCAAGGTAAAAAAAATGATGAGAGTACCCTGTTCTTCCCCCCTCCTTTTCTCACATCACTCAGATATCTTTCCCCATGATGTATTCTTTAATGCTATAACAGCCCACTCTCACTTAAATCCAGTTCACTTGCACGTCATAGCATCACCTCTCTGATACCATGGTCCTCTTTGAGAAGACAAGCAACAACTTGTCTTCTGAAGATGTGGCCCTTCTACTTGATAAGATAAATACATATACAGGTATCCTTGATTGCTTTCCTTTCTGTCTTCTTCAGATTTCACATCTTTCATTCATACTCTTTAAAAAAAAACTCCAACATTTGTGCTTGCAAGTGAAAACATTATTTATGTGCAACTAAAAATAAATTAATAAAACAACAATATTTCTGTATCTCCTAACTTCTTCTCTCCAACCATGCATGTCTCCTACATCTCAATTAAAAGAAAACAAAAATCTTCACTTAGTCCTACTATCCCTAGGAGTTAACTTTCTACATCTTTTCTCTTCTTCTTGGGTGAAAAAAAAAACTACATTCACTATTCTCACTTCTCTCATTCATTTCTAAACCTCTGCAATTTGGTTTTCAGTCTAATCATTAAAGTGAACCTGTGTTGTCAAAATTCACCAATAATATCTTCTATTTCAATAGTTTCTTCTCAATACTGATTTTCTTAACTTCTTTTTAACCTTCAACACAGTTAATTATATTCTTTTCAGTGCTCCTTCCTCTTTGGATTTCTGAGACACTTTTTTCAGGTTCTCCTTTCACCTGTATTACTATTGTAAGTCTTTTTTGTTTGTTCTTCATCTATGTGATATCTCCTAAATGCAAGCTGCTTACAAAGTATAGTGGTGCCTCAACACTCATCTGCTTCAAAATGCATGAAATTCAGTATTCAATGAATTTCTTTTGTGTCTTTTTTATGCTTTTTGCTGAGGCAATTAAGGTTAAGGGACTTGCCCAGGATCACACAGCTAGGGAATGTTAAGTGTCTGAGACCAGATTTGAACTCAAGTCCTCCTGACTTCAAGGCTGGTGCTCTATCCACCGTACCACCTAGCTGCCCCAATGCATTTCTTTTTTTTAAAGCTTTTTATTTGTATAACATATGTATGGGT
>JAJPUD010010936.1:0-20172 GCA_023553655.1 Myrmecobius fasciatus | reverse complement strand
GATTTATCTAATTCTGAGAGAGCAAGGTTGAGATCCCCCACTAGTATTGTTTGGCTGTCTATTTCTTCTTGCATCTCTCTTAATTTCTCCCCTAGGATTTTGTGTGCTATTGGACTTGGTGTGTATATATTTATTATAGATATTGCTACATTATCTATGGCACCCTTTAATAAAATATAGTTTCCTTCCTTCTCTCCTTTGATTAGATCTATCTTAGATTTTACTTGATCTGATATCAGGATTGCTACCCCTGCTTTTTTTTTGTTCACCTGAAGCATAATATTTTCTGCTCCAGCCGTTTACCTTCATCCTATATGTGTCACTATGTTTTAGATGTGTTTCTTGTAGACAACATATTGTGGGATTCTGGTTTTTAATCCAGTCTGATATCCGCTTCTGCTTTATGGGAGAGTTCATCCCATTCACATTCACAGTTAGAATAACTAATTCTTTATTTCCTGCCATCTTATTTACCCAAGTTATGTTTTCCCCTTTCCTTTCCCCTTTCTCCCTTCCCCCCTCTTCAGTACTTTGCTTTTGATGACCCCCTCCCCCAAACAATACTCCACCCTTTAGGTCCCCTCCTCCTTTTTTTACTCCTTTCCTCTGATTCTTCTATTTTCCCTTCTATTAGTTTGCCCCTTACTTTTCCTCCTTTCCCTCCCACTTCCCTCTAGCAACAGACAAGTTTCTATGTGAAATCAAATGTCTGATGTACACTTTAAGAGCTCAACTTGATGAGAGTAAGATTTACACAATGCTCATCTCCCTCCCCTCTTTTTTCTAGATCTGTAAAATAATTTCTTGAGAGTTTGATTGGTATGGCACTAAATAAGTAGATTAGTTTGTGTAGTATTGTTTTCTTTGCCTCTTCAAGTGATTTTACCTTTTTTACCTCCTTTTTTTAGATCTTATTTTACCACTTTTCCCCTCTTTTCCCCAGTATGAAAACCTTTTCCCCTCTAGTTCTCTTTTTCATATTATCATAGTAATATCTATTTAATTATACCCCCAAATTTTAAGTATCCCCATAGTAAAAAATAAAGTTCTCAAGAGTCCTTTCCTTTTTACCTTTTTATGTATCTCTTGAGTTCTTTGTTTGAATGTTGAATTTTTTGTTCAGATCCGGCCTTTTCATTAGAAATAGGTGAAGTTCACCTATATCATTGAATGACCATCTTCTTCCCTGGAGGATAATGCTCATTCTAGCTGGATAGGTTATTCTTGGTTGTAATCCAAGTTGCTTTGCCCTTCTTGAATATCTGGTTCCAGGCCCTTCAATCCTTCAATGTGGAGGCTGAGAGATCCTGTGTGATTCTAATTATTGACCCTCCGTATTTGAATTGTTTCTTTCTAGCTGCTAGCAGAATCTGTTCCTTGGTACTATAGTCCTGAAATTTAGCCACGATATTCCTTAGGGTTTTAATTTTGGGGTCTCTTTTAGGAGGTGATCGGTGAATTGTTTCAATGGTGATTTTCCCCTTGGATTCTACAATATCAGGGCAGTTTTCTTTCAGGATTTGCTGGAAGATAGTGTTTAGATTCTTTTTTTTTTCATCATGGCTTTCAGGAAGTCCAATAATCCTTAGATTGTCTCTCCTAGATCAATTTTCCAAGTCAGTTGTCTTTCCTAGGAGATATTTCATATTTTCTTCTAATTTTTCATTTTTTTTGTTTTTGTTTGACTGATTCTTGAAGTCTTATTGAGTCATTCACTTGCATTTGTTCAATTCTTATTTTTAAAGTGTTGTTTTCTTCAGTTACCTTTTTAAGTTCCTTTTGTAAATTGCCAATTTGTTCTTTGCACTCTTTTTCCACTTCACTAATTTTATTTTTCAATAAATTGGTGTCTTTTTCATATCTCTTTTGCAGGGCATCATATCCTTCTTGCAAGATAGTGTATCCTTCTTGCACTGATTTCAATTTATTTTCCCATTTATCCTCCAGCTCTCTTTTGAGGTTCTTTATGCAATCTTCCAGAAAGGCCTTTTGAAAAAGTGACCAGTGATGGTCTTTAATACCTTCTTCTGGTATTTTGTCTAAAGGAACCTCAGGATCTGAGGTCATCGTTTCTTTGCCTTGATAAAATCTGTCTATGGTGAGAGCTCTCTTTTGCTTCTTCATTTTTTTTAGACAGCATGTATATTTCTTTGAGGTTTGGAAAAACCGCGGCTAAAGCTCTTTTGCCCTGGGGCACTTCGGCGAATTAACTTAAGGTGCTGGGCCGGTGGGGGCTAGGACTAAGTCCGAATTACTCCTTAAACAAGGCAAGTCTGCCAGAACATCTGCCCCCAATCAGGGCAGAGTGTCCCGAGTGCGTCAGATAAACTCCAGGTTTTTGGAACTTGGAGTTTGGAGTTTGGAATTTCTGCCACAATGAGCTGAGGTGAGTCCCACCCTCACTTCCGGCCTACACAGGAGTCGTCTATTTATCTCTCTGTCCGAGTCCGACTAATCTGATATGAAGTTCTTCAGAAAGCAGCGCCCAAATATTTCTGGGTTCGTTGACTTGAAGATCAGTTCAGAGGCTTATTTTATTGTTGATTTGAGAGAAGATCGGAGGAGAGACAGAGAGTCACCTTTTCACTCCGCCATCTTGGCTCTGCTCCCCTCCCCAATGCATTTCTAAAAGAAAAAACAACAAAAACAAAACGCTCTTGATGCTTGCTCAGCACCTATTACACTTTGTTGTTGTCTCAATTGAGCAGTAAGAATATGAGTTTTGAGCAGGTGTACTAGCCACTACAATTGCACTGGACTATGATTAGCTCCTCCCCCGAGAAAGCAGCAGTGCCCAGGACTCTCCTGTTGGAGTCCAGGATGCTCAGGTTTTGTGCATTTAGTAAGCAGAGTAGTTCCTGCAAGACCATGTGACTGCAGCATTTAGTTTCTCAGTTCCCAAAACAGTTAGTAGTGGAAGGGGCACAGTGCAGCTGGCATGCTTAGGAGGAGGAGAAGCAGCAGGACCAGGGGAAGCTGCAGTAGCACAAGCAATTGCTGGCAGGAACATAAATGCCAGATTCCAGGACTCCTGGTAGCCCTGACCCTCAGATTGTGGACACTCAAAAAGGAAGAGTCTAACTGGGATGACTTGTTTGCCTGCAGCTAAAGTGCAGTAAAATGGCAGGGAGGCCCTGGACAGAGAGGCTTCCATAAACTGGGACATCTACTGGGTGGCTCCTAGACAAAACACAGCAGCATTGGCTCCTCTGTCGTGTAGAAGTCAGTGGATCAGCAGACTAGCTGTGAGACCTCCAACACAGCAACAGAATGCAAATAGTGAGTCCCACAATCTCAGTGTAACAAGCAGGATTTGGTCACACCCACTCAACATGAGAAGCTGCACCGGCCACAAGGCAGCATGAAGCTTCTATCTTAGGACAATCTTTCTTTTGCCCTAATAGCAGACCTCAACCTTTAAAAAAGAGCAAAAAAGCAAAAAGAACTCTGACCATAGATAGCTTTTATGGAGATAGGGAAGAACAGAGCTCAAACACTGAGAACACTAAGGGCAAAATATCTCTAGATGCAGCCTTCCAACTCAAAAGGCTCTTTTGGAAGAATTCAAAAATTACATTAAAAGAAAGCCAGAAGAAAAATGGGGAAAGGAAATGAGAGCTTTGGAAAAGGAAACAAAGAAGGTGTCTGAAGAAAATCACTTCTTAAAAATTAGTTTTGGTGAAATGGAAAAGGAGAAAAACTTGAAAAACAGAATTTGTGAAATGGAAAAAAATCCAATGAACAAAACAACTCATTTAAAAGTTCAGTTGGACAAATTCAAAAGGAGGTAAAAAAGCTAAACGAAGAAAATAATCCATAAAAATTTGAATTGAACAAATGGAAGTGAATGACTCAAGGAGAAATCAAGAATCAGTGAAACTTCCCAAAAAATGAAAAAAAATAGAAGCAAATGTAAAATACCTCATCTAAAAAAAACTGACCTGGAAAATAAATCCAACTTCTTCTTGGGCACATTGAATTGGATGTCCCATAATCTCTGAGCAGTTTGTGTCTGAACTATTGCAATAATTTTTTCTTTGTATTCTTTGTTTTTCTTCTGATTTACTCAGTTACTAAAATCATATTCCTAAAATATGGGTCTGACTATTTTATGCTCCTCCCTGCCCCTATCTAATAAATTTTGATAGCTTCCTGAAGTGCTTCCAGTATCAAATATAAAATCCTCTGGGTTTTAAAACCTATCACTATCTAAGTCATTTCTAACTTTATTCACATATCCTTTCACTGAAAACACGCCATCTTCTGATTGTTTGTGCTGTGCAATTGGCATGATCTCCTTTCTCAAATACAATATTCCTGACTTCTTTCTAGACTCAGTCCAAATCCCACTTTATTCAAGAGATCTTTGCTAGTGTTCTCTCTACCACCCAAACACACACACTGTTAGTGTATGTAACCCCAGAGGACAGCCACTAACAATGTGTCTGTTTGGCTGGTAGAGAGAACACTAGCAAATATATATACCATGTATATATAATTGTTTGCACACAATTACCTCCATTGAGGGGTTGTGTTTGTCTTATTATCTCCAGCATTTAGCACAATACTTGGGGCATATTACAAATGTTTCATAAATAATTATTGAGTGTTGAAAATGGAAGGCATTGTATGGATTCTGAATGAGCATAAATATTGCCTTAGGCTCTCTAATGCTCTGCTCATAGTGAAAAAGAAGGAAGGAAAGAAGGAAGGAAAGGGGGAGGAAGGAAGAAAAGAAAGGAAGAAAAGAAAGGAAGGAAGGAAGGAAGGAAGGAAAAAAGGAACGAAGGAACGAAGGAAGGAAGGAAGGAAGGAAGGAAGGAAGGAAGGAAGGAAGGAAGAAGGAAGGAAGGAAGGAAGAAGGAAGGAAAGAAGCAAGAAAGGAAGGATGGAAGGAAGGAAAGAAACAAGAAAGGAAGGAAGGAAGGAAAGAAGGAAAAAGGGAGGGAGGAAATGAGGGAGGAAGGTAAAAGGAAGGAAAAAGGAAAGGAGGGAGGGAGGGAGGAAAGAAAAGATTTTAAGTTCTTACCACTGTGTTTACCACTATTTAGAACTTTACCATTACTTACAACTCTGTGAGGTAGTTGCTATTATTAAATCAATTTACAATTCAGAAAACTGAGGTAAATCATTTACTTAAGATCATACAACTAGTAAGTGTCTAAAGCTAAATTTATACTAAAGTCTTTCTTACTTAGGCTCTAGTGCTTTAGTCATACATAGTGACAACTAGCTTAGTTTAGGGTATTGATCAGGATAGGAATTGTAGAGGCAAGTTGCCAAGAGTTAGGAGTGGTTTATTCTAGCACCTTAAGGCCATTTTTACAACTTGAGTTGATGACTCGTAGTTGTAAAAGTGCCTCAGCAACTCTGAGCTTTTTGCATCCTATAGGGCTTCCAGAGAATGAAGGGATAGTTGTCACAAAACCAAACAAAATAAAATAAAAGCAAAGCATCAATGGATGGAGATAGAAATAAATTAACTCAAGTCACTTGAGTGACTTTTTAGGCCAGAGTTAAGAGGTTTCTCTTTACCTTTGATTTAATTATGTCCATCTTAATGAAATTTGGTATTGTAGATAAGTATTAGGTTTAAAGGTAAGGAATTATAAGTTTTCACTGAAATTAATAGCAATTAACTTTCGACTTCTAAAAATTCATCCTATGTTGGGTTTTTCCTTTATAAGGAAGCAAGGCTATATCTTTCATATACATTTGAGTTAACTATATTATAAAATGTTAAATTACATAATTATGTAATGAGTATGAATTGCTGCTCAATCTTCATTATAATAGAATTTTTCAATTAGTTTTTTTTCTAAAATTTCCAGTCAGTAATGATCTTTCCTCACTGGAACTCACAGAACATTTTACATTCCACATGTACTTATATATTATTTTACATTATAATTATTTGTATGTCATATTTTTCTCTTGGGAGCCTAAGTTTCATGAAGTATGGACCCATGTCTTTTTTATATCTTTTATCTCCCCCAAAATCAAATATAGCTCTCTGAACACAGCTGAATTACTAAATTGTTTAATTGCTGTTTACAGAATTGCCCCAAATTAAATATCTTTCCCAATTCTTTCTAAGTACCTCTACCTACCTTTGGAGAGAATAATTTTTTAAAGTCTTTAAAGTAATAAAAAAAATCCTCTTTTCAATAATCACTTACCCTGTGCTAAAAACCTCACAACTATGAGACTTTCAGATATACTTAAGATTTTCTATGTAAGGGTAGGAATTCAAAGTGTTATTCTTGCTCCCATGGCTATAGAGTTAATTTCTTATCCTCCTTCATCCCCTATAATAATAGGGCTTCTGATTCACGAAATGGAAAATTGGGCTTTTTGTTCCTAAAACAAAAAATGAGAAAATTAATCATAGCTTTTATTATGAAGAAAAAAACTATCAGCTTATTAGAGGGTTTTTTTTTCCTTTTTGGAAATAAGGGGGAATTTTCAACTCATGCAAGTAGATATGTGTACTTATCAAAGACTGATAATTGGTTTATAAAAAAAGTAGTTATATTTCATTGTTGGTGATATGGAAATTATTTGTGAGAGATTAGTGAAATACAGCCCATCAGTACAGATAATGTGCCATATCATATGCTAGGAAGAACTGTGGATTTGTGTCCATGTGTGTGGATGTGGGTGTGTTTTAATAGAGATGCAATCTGCTAAATGAAAATCATATTTCTGTACTACACTACTTACAGGATTTAATTAGTGTTAAGTCTTTGGTTCAAACTCACAGTGCAGATTTCTAAAATATCTTGATAAAATAGAATTTTAACCAAATGCACTTATAGTTCTCTTGCCTACTCAATTTTCTTTGATATTTAAATGAACATGATCTTAGGCAAATTATTTAGCCTTTTTCATTCTGTAAGTGTTCTGTCACATGGAAGTAGACATTTCTGCTTAACTTTACTCATTTGTTTGTAAGGATCAAATAAAATAATGTGCATTAAATTATGTGCATTGTAAAATGCTATTCAAATGTAAGGTCTTAGTTTTATTGCATCATTTTCTTTTAGTAGTGTTAAATTCTGGTGAGCTTAAATCTACAGTGTAATGCTAGATTCCTTTGTTTTTTTTTTTAAGTTGTTTCAGCTTTTATGCACAATGCTGTAAAATAAAATATTGGTAAGAGAATGCAACATCTCTCTATGAAAGTCTATCTTGCTTTATATTTATTGTAGAGATGCATAAAGCATTAGTTTTAGTATCTTTTGGGGACTTGGCTCAAACACAATTGTCTAGGAATTTGCTGGTGCCTGTTCCTCATTCCTGCCCACTTTTCCCCCCCAACTCAACTTTCTCTTCTCTTTTTACTTTTATTTTGTTAAATGTTGTAAGTTTCAAGGATTTTGTTCCAAGCTTTGAGTTCTTAGAAGGAAAAGCACTATATAAATCTAACAAGTAAAGCCAAGATTAAAATCCAATAAAGAACAGCATCTGAAAGGTATTAAAGACTTCACCGCTAGGGCAACGAAACTTTTGATGTCTTATTTCCTTGTTTTTTCATTACAGTAGAATCTCTGGTCTGTATTTGAAAGAGCCTGTATCCAACCCTCCCTATAGTGGTAGCATAATAGTTCACAGTTTGCTCAAGTGGATAGTAGGGATTATTACTTGGAATATTGTCAAAGTTTTAGCAAGCTTTTTTTTTTGTTTTTGGTTGTTGTTGTTTGTCTGTATTTTATTTTGTTTTTCTCTTTTTCTTTAATTACAAATACTGAGATAAAAAAAAAATCTGTTTTGGCAATTCAATATGAGACCATTCCGCATTAATGATTCCAGAAGACTTACTGATGAGACATGACTTGACAATCCAGAATAAGATACATGAAATTTAGCTTACCAATGGATTTTAGTAATCTTGGTAATGGGTTTTTCCTCTGATATTTTTATTTTATTTCATTTCTTAAAAATTTATTACACATTGCTTTATGAATCATATTGGAGGAGAAAAATCAAAGGAAAGGGGGAAAAACATGGGAAAGATTTTAAAAAAACAGAGAGAAGTGAATATAGGATATGCTGATTTACATTCAGTCCCCATGGTTCTTTTTCTGGATGCACATGGAACTTTCTACCCAAAGTCTATTAAGATTGCTTTGGATCACTGAACCACTGAGAAGAACCAAATCTTTCATAGTTGATCAATGCACATTCTTGTCTTTATTATATACAATGTATTCTTGGTTCTGCTCGTTTCACTTAGCATCAGTTTGTATAAATGTTTTCAGGCCTTTCTAAAATTAGCTTGTTTATCTTTTGTAATAGAACAGTAATATTCCATTATCTTTATATACCACAACTTGTTCAGTGATTTACCAGTTGTTGGGCATCTACTAACTTTCCAATTCTTTGCTACCACAAAAAATAGCTGCCACAAACATTTTTGCACATGTGGATCGTTTTCCAGTAATGACACAGCTAAATTAAAGGGTGTGTACAGTTTTATAGTCCTTTGAGAATAGTTCCAAATTTCTCTGCAGAATGTTTGGATCATTTTTACAACTCCACCAACAATGCATTAGTGTCCTACTTTTCCCACATCCCCTCCAACATTTATCAATATCTTTTCCTACCATCTTAGCCAATCTGAGACGTGTGAGGTGGTACCTCAGAGTTGTTTTAATTTGCATTTCTCTAATCAATAGTGATTTAGAGCATTTTTTCATATGACTATAGATGGCTTTAATTTCATCATCTGAAAATTGTCTGTTCATATTCTCCTTGGTATTGATTTTTAAAGATTTAGTTGATCATTGAAAGCTAGCTGAGTCATGGATCTCCAGTAAAGATTAAAAGAAACAAAGCCTCTAGAAATGAAGTTATATCCATTTCCAGAAAATCTCAAGGACTCTGCATCATCTGGATCTAGTATAAAGTTGAAAACTGTCAATGAAAAAAGTCTCAATGCTTTATTGTGTTGTTTAGGTGATGTAGGTTCCTTAAGCCTTCCAGAGTACTGTATGCCTGGACAAAGTTATCATATGGGCCCAGTGACATACTTTATGCAATTCATTTGTGGTTAAGATAAACCATGCTTTAGTCATTTTTTCAGTTATATTTAACTCCTCATTACCCATTGGGGGGTTTTCTTGGCAAAAGTGCAAGAGTGATTTTCCATTTCCTTTTCCAGTTCATTTTATAAATGAGGAAACCAAGACAAACAGGGGTCAGTGATTTATCCAAAATCACAAAGCTGGTAAGTAACTGAGGTCTGGTTTTAATTCAGGTCTTTCTGGCTCTGAGCTGAGCACTTATATACTATACCACCTAGCTGCTCCAACTTATTTGGGGGGAAGGTTATAACCCAAATGACTACAGACTGACACTTTTATAGACCAAAAAAGTTTTTAAAGATCTTTTCCCCTAAATTATAAAAGATTTATGATTTGCATCATTGGAGATAGTAGTCATATTCTTAGAGCTTTATCATATTTTGCTTTAACTATTTAGATACCTTTAAAAAAACTGAAATATTTTGCTTTACTTTAAATTTTTACATCATGTTCATTTCCACTCATTGGATAGTAGACAGCAAATATGTAATAGGATCAACAGGCTACAAAACAGCTAGTGTATGTGAGTAAGTTCCCTATCAAGCATGGGGCATTGATGAAAATGTAGAACTGAAGCTGTCACGTAGCAAGATACTGGAAGTCTTTTACTCTCAGTGATTATCAAGATTAGCTATAGAGGTTTTCCTAAGAAAGATTATTTGAATGCAATGCTGTTTAATAAAAAGTTACTGCAACTTTGATGATTCAGTTGTATATCTGCAGCTTGTTCCAGTGTTAGCATAATTGTGGCTTTTTGCTTTGTGTGGGTTGTGTAAATTTTTTGGGGGGAGTATCATGAGATTAATTCTCTAGTTGTTTGGGTCCTGTCTATGAATGGCCCAGTGTGGACAATGGGGTTCTGGGAAGTCTTATTAGTCTTATCAGTTCATGGTTTGGATGAGCGGAGTGAAAGAATGAAGTTGGGTGCTATCATTCATGATTCATTTATGAAAAGTATTGATTCCAAGATTCAGCTTGATAGAAGCAACCTGATTAACCTTTTGATTATTAATTGAATGCATTCAATTAATTAATTAAAGCATTTTCCTTCTCATAATGACAGTCACACAGTAGAAGAAATTAGAACCTAATAAATAGGAAGTAACTAAGGTGTCTTTAACAACTTCCTGTAGTCATTAACAATTATTTCATCTCAAATTTGAAAAAATTTAATCTAACATTTAGTGAAGAGCTCTGAAATTACTCACTGCCACTGATGCTTATCTACCACTGATGCTTATCTACTTTTCATCAATATTCCAATTGTCTTTTCAATAATTATGATTATGAACAGATTCCTAGAATCACATAAAAATTTCTTGGGCAAAAAGCAATCACAACTGGAAAAAGTTTAAGAAACCTGACCTAAGGCACACTTCCTTATTAAGGTCATCTCCAGTTGTCCTGAAATATATTTGGCCATTGGACCGAGATGGCTCTGGAGGGAAAAATAAAGCAGGTAACCTTGCACAGCTGTTCCTCATTTAAATCCAATTCACTTTCATGTCATGACATCACCTCTCTGATGTCATAGTCCTCTTTCAGAATGAAAGACAAATAACAATGAAACCCTTATTAGTAAATGCAAATTATTTGGATAACAAATGTGTGCTGAACATTTTTTGAAGGAGGAGGAGGACAGGTTATTCTATAAAAGCAATACATTATTTACAGTGGGCATGTTCTGCTGGGCATATGACAATGCTTTTTTAAAAAAAATTCCTTTTCTGTCTTTCTTTTTCTAGTTTTTTGTTATTTTGTATTTTGTTTTAAAATAAATAAGTTTTGAAACAAGTAAAGAAAAAACAACAATTGGTCAAATGCAAAAAAAATCCACTGAATAAAATAACATCTTTAAAATAGAATTTGTCAAATGAAAAAGAAGGTACAAACCCTAACTGAAGAAAATCATACATTAAAAACTAGAATTGGTCAAATGAAAGTCAATGACTCTATGAGACATCAAGAAGCAATAAAAACAAACAACCTCCCCCAAAAAACCCTAAAAAGAATGGAAAAATAGGAGAAAATGTAAAATATTTCATTGGAAAAGCAACTAACTTTGCAAATAGATACAGGAGAGACAATTTAAGAATTATTGAATACCTGAAAACCATGACCAAGAATATATATATATATATATATATATATGTATGTATATATATATATATATATATATATATAAACTAGAATCCTTCAATATATTGTTTATAGGAACACATTTGAAGCAAATACTTGTAGTAAAGGTAATAGCCTAGAACAGAATATATTATGCTTCAGCTGAAGCAAAAAGAAGGTGAATTAATTTCAAGAAAAAGCAAGAATAGATCTAATTAAAAGAGATAAGAAAGATACGTCTTGCTAAAAGGTATCGTAGACAGTGAAGTAAATATCAATAGTAAATATATATGCACTAGGTGCTACAACATCCACATTCTTGGAGAGGTTGAGTCAGTTACAAGAAAAAAATAGACAGAAAAACTATATTAGTGAGAAAATCTCTAACTCCCTCTCTGAGAGCTAGATAAATTGAACCATAAAATAAACAAGAAAAAAGTTAAAGAGGTAAATAGAATCTTGAAAAAGTTAGATATGATATAACTCTGGACAAAATAGAATGGGGATAGAAAGGAATATACCTTCTTCTCATTGGTACATAACACCCTTAGAAAAATTGACCATGTATTAATTAGGGCTAACTCACAATGAAATGCAGAAAAGAAATAGTAAATACATTCTTTTCCGATCATGATGCAATAAAAATTATATATAATAAAAGGTCAAGGAAAGAGACTAAAACCCAATTGGAAATTAAATGATCTAATTCTAAAGAATGAATATGTCAAACAACAAATCATAGAAACAACCAATAATTTCATCCAAGAGAAAAACGATAATGAGATAACATACAAAAACTTACAGGATGCAGCCAAAGCAATTCTTAGGGGAATTTTATATCTCAAAATGATTACATGAGTGCAATAGAAATGAATTGGACAACTAAAAAAGCTAAAAAAAAAAGAACAAATTAAAAACCCCCATTTAAATACCAAATTTGAATTTCTGAAAATCAAAGAAGAGATTAATAAAATTGAAACTAAGAAAACTATTGAACAAATCTAAGAGTTGGTTTTATACAAAAAACCTAACAAAATAAATAAACCTTTGGTTAATTTGATTAGAAAAAGAAAAGAAGAAAACCAAATTACCAGTATCAAAAATGAAAAGAGTGCACTTAGCAACAACAAAAGAGATATGAAAGCAATAATTAAGAGCTATTTTCTTTGATTGTATGTCCACAAAACTGAAATGGATAGATATTTATAGAAATATAAATTTTCCAAATTAATAGATGAAAAAATAAAATAAATAACTTCATTTTAGAAAAAGAAATTGAAATTGAACAAGTCATCAATGAACTCCCTAAGAAAAAAATTTTCAGAGCCAGATAGATTTATAAATGAATTCTACCAAACATTTAAAGAACAATTAAGTACAATACTATATAAACTATTCCGAAAAACAGGGGAAGGAGTCCTGCCAAATTCCTTTTATGACACAAATATGGGATTAATACCTAAACAGGAAGGAACAAAACAGAGGAAAAAATATAGACTAATTTCCCTAATGAATATTGATGCAAACATATTAAATAAAATGTTAGGAAAGGGATTACAGCAATTTATAATGAGAATAATACACTATAACCAATTGAGATATATACCAGAAATGCAGAGCTGGTTCAATATCAGGAAAACTATTAGCATAATTGGAAATATCAATAACTAAACTAACAGAAATCATATAATTATCTCAATAGATGTAGAGATGACTTCTGACAAAGTACAATATCCATTCCTATTAAAAACACTAAGAAGCATAGTAATAAATGCAGCCACCCTTAAAATGATAAGCAGTATCTAAAATCATCAGCAAGCATTATGTATAATGAGCATAAACTGGAAGCATTCCCAATAAGATCAGGAGTGAAATAAGGATGCTCATTGTCACCACTATTATTCAGTACAGTATATTAGCTTTAGGAATAAGAGAAGAAAAATAAATTGAAGGAATTAGAGTAGGCACTGAGGAAACAAAATCATCATTCTTTGTGGATGATAATTCCTAGAGAATCAACTAAAAAACTACTTGAAACAATTTACAACTTTAATAAAGTTGTAGGATACAAAATATATGCACATACATTATCAGCATTTTATATGTTATCAACTAAATCCAGCATCAAAAGATAGAATGAGAAATTCCATTAAAAATAATTGTAAACAATATATAATATTTGGGATTTTACTGGCCAAGACAAACCAAGGAACTATATGAACACAATTATAAAGCACTTTACACATTAATAAAGTCAGATATAAATAAGTGGGAAAATATCAATTGCACATAGATAGGCTAATGTAATAAAAATGAGAATTCTACCTCAATTAATTTATTTATTCAGTACCACAGTTAACTTCTAAACTGCCAAAAAATTTCTTTATAGATAGAAAAGTTACCTAATTTAGCTGAAAAAAAGAAAAGATCAAGAATATGAAGGGAATTAATGAAAAAAATGGCAAAAGGTGATGATCTAGCCATATTAAATCTAAAATCATCAAATGGCAGTCATCAAAATCTTTTGGTACTGAATAAGAATTAGAGAGGTAAACAGTGTGAATAGATTCAAGACAATTCCAATAAACTTTTGATTGAAAATATCATTAACATTCAGAGAAAGAACTATAGAAACACTGCATATTGAAGCATAGTAGTTTCACTTTTCTTTCTTTAGTTTTCTTCTCTTTCTCATGGTTTTCCCTTTTGTTCTAATTTTTCTTTTCCAACATGACTCATATGGAAATGTGTTTTAAAAAATCACCTATATCAGATTGCTTGCCAGCATCTGGAGGGGACATATAAAGAAAGAAGGGAGAACATTTTGGAACTCAAAATCTTTCAAAGATGAAAGTTGAAATCCATCTTTACATGCAACTACAAAAATAATATACTATCAAAATAATTTTTAAATTAAAATTAATAATTAGACCTTTCCTTGTTATAAACTTTTCTGCCTATATCTTATTGAAAAAGTTTCAAGAGAGCAAATATTCATCTTTCCCATTGCCCTATCCCTATTTTACTTTACAAGTAAAGAACATGTTTTTTTTTAATTACATCTTAATATTTCTCCTATACTTTAGAAAAAGTGTGTTATTTTTCCTTTTCTTCCTAGCTCATTCACTCATTTGATTGCTCTTCATCTCCTCCCTCTTTATTTCCTTCCTTCCCACTCTCCCCATGTATTCTTCTCATCCTCTATAATTCCTTCTTAAAAACAACATCACACAGCCTTTCCAGTCATTTTTGAGGTCTTTCTTTTTTTACTCAGGATTTTAGGCTCTTATATTTACATAGATTTAATTTCTCTAACAACAATAATATTTTGATTGTCTTATCTATGAATCTCTCTTTTATAAAAACAAAAATAAAACAAAAATTGAATTATTTTGATTGTTGCAATTGTTTTGTTTTCCCTTTTCCATTTCTATCATTTAATTATTGTAATGAACATTTTGTTAGTTACATTTATCATATACTGGGGGAAAGGGTATTATTTCTCATAATTTGTCACTGAGTTAAATTTTTTTAAAAACACTCACTATTTTTCATGAAATTACACTTGGATAGTAAGCACATTTTTGTTACAACTCAATGATAATGGTTCAGATTTTGATTCAGATAAAAGTGATAGCTACACTGGGTGTTTGGAGATACTTATAAAATTTGTAGGTGTGAAAGTTTGTCAGGTTGTTTTAATTGAACATGATTCTCAGTCCACTGATAAGCATAGTGAAAGGTAGTTGAAGGCAAAGTCAGTAATTTGCTAGGAAATTTCTGTCCTTGGGAAGTGAATGAAAAGTGAATTTTCTCATGATGTTGAGATAATTGTGCTCATTCAGAGTGATTGACAGCTCATTCTTCCTTGCTTATTATCCCCTCCTAATAGTTATAATTAAGAATTAGAGGGCTTTTTTAATAACCACTTTTAATTTTTAAAGTTTTCACTTTGATACTGATGTTATCCATTTTATGGGATTTGAGTTTTGCCATTTAATGATATCTTCATTTACCTTGTTGCATTTATTGTGTCTATAAATTGTATTTTCTTTATTCTAAATCATTTAATAAAAATATTAAATTTCTCCATTTTTTATTAATTATTATTTATAACATAATCATATTCATAAAAAATTGTTGAGAGACTACCAGTTTCTGGGTAAGAGATTTTCCTTCAATTTTCTGTCTTTACAAAGAGCGCTATTATAAATATTTTTGTATGTATGATTCTTTTGTTTCTGTTAATAGCATATTTGCAATATAAATTCAAAAGGTGGACCACTGGGCCAAAAACATGAAGCATTTAATTAATTTTCTTGCATAGTTCTAAGTTGCTTTTTAAAATAGGAAGATTAATCAACACCTTCATGGCAATTAATTAACATAACTGTTTTCCCATAGTCCTTCACCCATCATTTTTTAAAAATCTTGTCATCTTTGCAAAATTGACAGGTATATGTTAATATTTTAAAGTGGTTTTCGTTTACATTTATAACCACCAGCCATTTTGAAAACTTTTTTCAGATGACTTGATATGTTACTTTTTTTTCTCTTGAAAATTGATCATGGGGCAGCTGGGTGGCGCAGTGGATAGAGCACCAGCTCTGAAGTCAGGAGGACCTGAGTTCAAATATGATCTCAGACACTTAACATTCCCTAGCTGTGCGAGCCTGGGCAAGTCACTTAACCCCAATTGCCTCAGCAAAAAGCAAAAAAAAAAAATTGATCATAACATTTGAAAGAAAATTCTTAGGTAATAGTTCTAAATTATAAACTTGATTCAATTCCTTTCATATTTATATAATGCTTTCAATGGATATACTAAATGCAAAGCTATTTTTTCACTCTTAATTATTTTTCTTATTCTAACTACATAGATTTTGCTTATACAAAACATTTTAATGTTATATCATTGCATTTAAAAAATCATTATAATTTATCGTCATCCCTCATTAACAATTTTTTTCATCGATATATGGTTGTCAAAAATATCACCTCTTCTCTGACTTTTTCATACGACAATTTTTTTTAAACAATCAGCTGTTAATCAGTTTTACTTTATTATACCAGAGAAATATTTTATATAAAACATTAGACTGAGAAATTCAAATTTCTTTAAACTGTTATTCAACCTTCTTCATAGAATGTTAACTCCTCAAAGGCAGGAATAATTTTGTTTTTTGTTTTTATATTCCTAGCACTTAGGACAGTGCTTTAAATTATGCAAATATTAAAATATATAACAATGATAAATGAATGGATAAAGATGACTATTCACAGTAGGTTGTGTTATTAAATATATAGAATACTAGACTGCTATATACATTTGCTTTCAAGTCATATAAATTTATTCTCCTCCATTCACTTTCATATACATTTTAAAAATCAATTTCTAGGTGATTTTTAAAAATATTGTTTTGTAAAAGAATTTGTGATCTTAATGGTGTCCTATTCTTCTGTACTTTTTGTTTTTTTTCCCTTGATATTATTTTTTCTTCAAGCATTTTTTAAAATTATTTTGTCTATATGTATAAAATATTGATTTCTCCTTTTATTGCACCAAAAATGTTTTCTTGGACTGTGGCTTGTTAAATAAAGAAGATTATTCAAGCAGTTAGGTGGCTTTTATTGTTTGTCCTTTGATCTCTAAGTGACATCAGGGAGGTGAAGCCATATATGCAAGTGAATTGAATTTAAGTGAGAGAGGTCTGTGCATGTGCAGCCTCAACTACTTCACTTTCTCCTACAGAACCATTTGGGTCCAATGGCAAGATATAGATCAGGACAGCTGGAAATAGTCCTGGATGTAATGAGAGACATTGATCTTTTTAACCTAAGTTCAGTTTGACTGAGGCCGTACCTATTCAGTGATTATGGCTAAATAGCAATTGAAGCAAAGAATCTCCTTTTCCACTTATCTCAAAAAAAAAAAAATCTAAATAAATAAATCTGGGAAGGGAAGATATCTCAGGGCAAATAGCAGAAATGACTGCTTTTTTTTTACATTCAATCTAAATCAGTCAGGAACCAAACCATGACCAAATGGGACACAGTGGCTATAGAACACTAGCCCTAAAAATTGGAAGACCTGAGTTCAAATCAAATCCAGGCTCAGAAACTTAATACTGTCTAATTCTATGATTCTGGGCAACTTGCTTAACTCCAATGGACCTTAGGAAAAAGTGGTTATTGAATAATGATCTAGATAAACAAACAAACAAAAACTAAATTTGCATTTGTTTTTCTTGAACTGGGGATAAAAATTATTTTTCTCATTTTTCCTCCACTGATTCATTCATTTATTTTGAACTCATTAGCCTTTTTGACATAGAAATCACTGAAGAAATTCACCAAGGAAAATATATTCCTACATTTTATATTTTTTATATTTTGAGCCAAATTTCATTTCAGTTTTATGTTATTTGTCATGTCATATATTTTTTTTTCTTATCTTTCTTGAAGATACTCAGTTTTGAAGTATTTTCTTGTTTGAGGCCTGAATTTTCTTTTTTCCAAGTTTGAGTTTTTGAAACAATGCCATTTCATTTTTATTATGTTTTGTGCTTATCTAACAATCAAAACTGCTGCTGGACCCAAGGGACTTGAGGATATTCTTTCTCTATAGTCATGTACAGGGAGAAAGTTTAGTTTTGAAGGAGCCTAACAATCTAAATGAAAGGCTAGGTTCTTTTTTACTTTACATTCTTTGGTTCTTTATACTCTCCCCAGAGCCCTAGTGAAAATTACTAAAACTTAGGTTGGTTTCATGTTGAGGGACTTTCTAAACAGTGGAATAGAAAGGTATTCAACATACAACATAAATCAGATATGAGGCAGCTATTCATTACCTACATATACACAATATTGAAATACAAATGCTTAGCAAAAAAAAAAAAAACTTACAAATATATCTTGACAAAAGACTTGAAACATGATACCATGATATATCAGCTGTTATGCTCTCCCAAGAAACTGAGTCTTACGCTTCAAACCATAAAGCATTTTGCATTTCCCCTTGGTTTTGCACAATTGAAAGTCCCTTCTATTTTCATCCAAGTCTGGCCATGGATTGAGCTCTTTCACACATCAGTAGTTATTTGGTTCAATAGATAAATTCCTCCTGATACTAATAGCCCTGATTAAGGGACTTGAGATCTCCAGACATCTATATATAACAATATTGCCACAAAAGCTGGTCAAGTCCATATTACTATCATTGCTTGGGCAATTGTAGTCAGAAAAGAAATGAAATAGAAACAGTACTCAAGGGAGGAAATCTCAGTTTCAATCTCATCTAAGCTAACTCATGCTCTTTAGCTGTGATGTTCTTACAATTTTTAAATTTCTTCTGTGATAGGGAATGTTCAGCCATTCCCTACTGAAAAACAATTCCTCAATTTCTAATCTTTTGCCACCATAAAATGAGCAACTAGAAATATTTTTGTATTTATAGGTCTTTTTACCTTTTTCTTTGATTTCTTCAGAGTACAGACCTACTAATGCTATTACTGGAACAAAGGGTATAGATAATTTTATAGATCTTTTAACATAATTTCATTTTATTTTCTAGTATTATTGGGACAATTCACTTTTCCATTAACAATGCTAAATTGTTGATACACACATATAATGTAAAACATATATATCATTTTTCATAATACTTCCAGGAATTCTTCTTTTCCTTGGGTCCAATAAACAGTTTTCTTTGAGACTTTGCTTATAGCTATTTTTACATTACTGTTTTCAAAGTTTGTTTTAGTCTTCCCTGATGCTATAGTAACTTTTTATGATCAAATTCTTTTTTTTTGTTTCTGGTATTTACTTATTTTCCCATTCTATTTCTTCACTTGAAGCCTTATGCTAAAGTTGGGTTCTGCTCACCTAAAGGTGAGAAGGGTCTGTCACAAGCTCCAGGTTTTGTGTGTGTGTGTGTGTGTGTGTGTGTGTGTGTGTGTGTGTGTGTGCGTGCTGCTGTTTTCAGAGTTGGTTCTGAGCAACTGCATATTTTTATACTAAGGTGGTGCAATGTGTGAAAAGATATGGTCTGTGTTCTAGTCATAACCGATAAAGGACTTTGGTTCCTTTGCAGTCACAAATACAAAAGCCCATTTTATTTATGTGTATCTCAGGTTCCTAATCTGCAAATTGAAAAAGTTGGATTGTATGAATCACTCTACTACAAATAATCATTGATTCTCCATCAATTTTAATGTGAGACTTACAGCTTGATTCATATGCCTTTTGTAGAGACAAAGCTACTTGGCATTCAAAACTTTACATCTTTTCCACATGGTAGACTCTGGGTTTTCTATTAATATAATTTGTAGACATTTTTACATGTAACCTTAAAGAGAACTCTTAAGTATGATCAAATATCTGATGTGCTTTCAAACGAAAGTTTTTCCAACAGGACTCTACTATGTTAATGGGATATCTCGCTTTTGGGAAAGACATTTATTTTTATTTATTTATTTATTTATTTTGCATAACATATATATGGGGAATTTCATCAACATTGATCTTTACAAAGCTTTCCATTACAAATTTTACCCCCTGTCCCCACCCCTCCCCTAGATGGCAGGATATCCACTACATGTTAATTAGGTTAAAATACTTGACAAATCAAATATATCTATACATATTTCAACACTTATTATTGTTGTGCAAGAAAAATCATATCTACAAGAAAGAAGATCAGATAAAGGAAACACAATGCAAGCAAAAATCAATCGAGAGCATGAAAATGTTATGTTGTGGTCCACATTTCACATCCCTCTCTCTGGGTGTATATGGATTTCTTCAGTGAAAAATTGGAAGTGGTTTGAAACATTTCATTGTTGAAGAGAGTCATGTCCATAAGAATTGATTGTCATATAGTATTGTTGTTGCCATGTATAATGATCTCCTGGTGCTGCTCATTTCACTCAGCATCAGTTCATGTAAGTTTCTTCAGGCCTCTCTGAAA
>JAJPUD010010935.1:0-46979 GCA_023553655.1 Myrmecobius fasciatus | reverse complement strand
ATTTGGACTATCTGAAAGTTGTGACCAAAACAAGAACCTTGACACAGAAATGCAAGAAATAATCCAAGAAAATTGTTTTGGAGTGATAGAACATGAGGGGAAGGTAGAAATAGAAAAATATTCACTAATCACCACCTCTAAGAGATCTTTTGTAGAAAACACATGGAAACATTATTGCCAAATTTTTAAATCCTCATAGAGAATCATAGAGAAAATTCTACAAGAAACAGGAAAAAAAAAAACAATTCAAATAAGTTGGAGCTACAATTGGAATTGTAGAAGACTTAACAGAAGTCACAATAAAAACTGAAGATCTTGAATGCAGATCTAACAGCAATCAAAAGAACTAGCGCTCGGGAAAAAAATATCATATCCAGCAAAATTAATTTACATTACTGAATAAAAAAATGGACATATAACAAACTTGCATATTTTCAGGATTTTCTTTCAACCAAACCTGAACTTAAAAAGAAAATTTAACACATCATTTAACATGGAGAAATAACTAACATAAAATTTAACATGGGCAAATTGTTTATTTTATTTTTTAAAAAAATATGAATAAAAATAAAAAACAATACAAAAGGAATAGAACATTGTCAAGTGAACAACAGAATATCAGGAAGCATTAAAAATATGTAACAATAAATTACTGGTTCAAGAAAGGATATATGATGTTTGAAGAACTTATATATCTGTGTATATGAACTTATATTCATGAGTATATGAATATAATTTCTTCACACCCACTTATAGACCCACTCACATATACATATGATATATGTGTAATATATATATACACATACATAGAGCAACATATATACACATATATTTCTCACACATATATACACACATTTATCCATATGTAAACATGCATATGAAACAATAATATTAATATGACTGACATATAATGTAGATTTTCCTCTTTATTGAATCCTTAAGTTTGACTTTGTCTAAAATAATTACTAGCTGTGCTTTTCTTCCTAATAATAATATAATAATATAAACATAAAAAAGAATAGACTATGTGAGTTCTTTCAGGATAGAAACAGTATGTATGTGTGCATGTCTGCATGTGTGTGTTTTTAACTTTCTTTGCATCCCCAGGACTTAATAGAATGTCTATCAAATAGTTTATAACAGCTTGTTGATTAACTTAATGACTATTAAATTCACTTTGCTCCTTAATTATCAAACCAGTATTGTAATTGGCATCAATATTCTTTCCAGAAAACATTGAAATCCAGTGCAAACATCTAGGGGAAGTGGGAAGGGGAAGGAGGGGAAAATTTGAACCAGAAGGTTTTGCAAAGGTCAGTGTTGAAAAATTATCCATGCTTTTGGTTTGTAAATGAAAAGTTTTAATAAAATAAAATAAATTAAACAAAAACAAACAAAAAAGAAATCTAGTGCAAAGAGTGTGGGGTAAAGAATATTACATACCTGGGCTAGATATTTTAGTTCCCAGATTGTTACTGGGTATTAAGGCAAGTAGTTTGCCTTATAGATGGTTCCATAATTTTAATAATTCCAGGGAGGCATTTTTGAAAGAACTATCTTTTTTTTTTCTTTAGTTGACTAATCAAATTTTTCCTGTATTATACCAAACTAAATTCATTATTCCACTCCCTTCAAATGTTCTCTTTTACTCATTCCCATTTATTGTCCATCTATTTTTCAAGAACTATCCACAGCATTACAAGTGATATTTTGACTTGCATATAAATTAGATTTAAGACAGGCAGAGTTGCACAAAATTGTCAGCCTCATCTCTCTTCCAGCTTAATTAAAGTCTGATAGGACAAAAGTGAAGATGACTGGTAATGGTCCTGGATGAAGTAGAGGATGTTGGTGTTTTTAATGACTTGACCAAACACTAAGGACATTGAAATAGATCGTACTCATTCGTCTATTCTTCTGGGGAAAGTCTTCATATGTCTGATGTAAACAACCCTCTTACTTACTGACAGTTTTGAAACCTATCATTTACTATCAACCTAGTTTAGCTAATCTTCTAAGACAGTTTACCAGAGTATGACTACCATGCTGGTACATCTTCTTGGAGCCACAGATGAGATTTGGGTGAAGATGGAAACCAAAGGTGGATGTATATCCCTGAAAAGGGCTTGGTAAGCTCTCATACCAGAGAGGCTAGTCTTCCCTGAATACCTTACACACTGCATCTTTATAATTACTCTAAGGGCAATAACATTCTTCTGGTCACAAAGGTATAAAATATAGGTATCATCTTTAACTCCTCACTTTCTCAGAGTTACATCATTCCTACATCTAAGAAGTTTCCAAGTCCTGTCATTTCTCGTAATATTGATTTATATGCCAACATCTCTCCTTTGACACTGACACCATTATGGTACATGTGCTCATTACGTTATTCTTAAACTATTACTGCACCCTTCTAGTTTATCTCCTTATTGACACCAACTTGCTTCAATTTTTTCCCTACTAAAATTCTCCTTCCACCAAGCCATCAAAGTTATCTTCCTAAAGTCCATATCTGATCATGTTAACCTCTCTCCCAGTCAGTAATCTCTAGTGGTTATCTATTACTTTCATCATTAAAAATAAAATCTTTTTGATTTTTAAAGTTTTTCATGTTATAGCCTCATCTCTACTTATACAGTTTTTTTTTTGTATTTTATTCCCTTCCATATGCTTTGTGATCCAATGACACTGATAACCTTGTTGTCCCTTGAACACAGCATTCCATCTCCTGATTCCAGACATTTTCATGGGCTATTTTCCATGTCTGAACTTTTTTCCCTCCTCATCTCTGGAAGATTAGGATGGAACATGACACAGAATGCAGCTTTAATAAGTAAATAAATCCAAATATATTTTGGTACTGAGAAATTCAGGAACTGGTTTGGAGGCATTCAAACATTGATTAAGTGCTATTTATGTGCCAGGAACTCTGTTAAGTTCTGGGAACATGAAAGAGGCAAAAAACAGTCCTTACCCTTAAGGAGCTCCAATTTAATGGGGGGGGGGGAAGCACAAGGAACAAACAAATATGCATAAACAAGTGATCACTTTATTGTTCTATCTATAGATGAAAAGAAATAAGGCATGGGAATTAAGAGAGTTAGGGAAAGGCTTCTACAGAATATTGGATTTTAGTTGGGACTTAAAGGAAGCCAGGGAAGCCAGTAGGCATAAATGAGGAAACAGAGTGTTCTAGCTATGGGAGACCATTAGAAAAAAAATGTCTAGAGGTAAGAAATAGAATGTCCTCTTCATGGAACATTAAAGAGTCCAGTTTCATAGAATTGGAGATTTTGAGGTAGAAGTAAGATGGGAAGAAGACTGAAGAAACAGGAAGAGGCTAGCTTATGAAGGACTTTTAATATCAAAACAGGATTTTGTAGTTAATCCTTAAAGTGATAGGGAGCCAGGAGAATTTATTAAGTATTTATTTTGGAGATATGACACAATCAAATTTATACTTTAGGAAAATAACTTTGGGGATTGAAGATGATATGTATATTGTGATCCTGTGGGGGATATTGCCCTTCATAATAATAAAATAGAAGGGTAGGAGGCTTTAGGGAAACTGATAATTATTTCTATTTTAGACAGTTGGGTATAAATTATTTTACTGGACATCCAGTTGAAGATATCTGAAAGTCACTTGGAGATGTCAGATTGAACAATTGCAGGGAGGTTGACATGGAGAATCCCAGAGAGATATTTCTGGGAGGTAATTGGATCACCAATTAAAGAGATAGAGAAAGAGAAGAAAAGAAGGCACAGGACAGAGACCTGACAGACATGTATGGTTAGAGAGCAAAACTAGATAAGGAACCATCAAAGTAGGTAGAAAAAGAGTAATCAGATAGGCAGGAGGAGAACCAGAAAAGAATACTGCCCAAAAAAACCTAGATAGAAGAAGATAGCAAGGAGGAAATAATGATCAACAATGTCAGGAGATCTAGAGGTATCAAGGAGAATGAGATTGAGAAAATATGATTTACTGGCTTCCATAGATCTCTATATTGGTAGATATACATTCTAATTGCTTTACTACTTTTTACTTTCATCAATTTTTAGCAGTTGACTTTATAACTTTAGGTTTGTTTCATCATCTAGAAAATAAGGGATTAGAATTAATGATATGCAACTTTCTTTGTAGGACTAAGTTCTATGATTCTCAGACTATGATTTTCTGAATAAGGTAACTAAAAGGATATAAAAATGATTACAACATGAAAAATTATAAATTCTCAAGCATAATTAAGAACGAAGTTGGCGCAGGGGCTATATTTTATGATATATTGTAACTACAAAATATATATGACTTAAGTCTGTATAAAACAACTTTCCTTGTTTGAGTTTTATTGCTGGACTGAAAAGTAGAGATCCTTCTTTTGAAATACTGTAAAATAATTCTGAAGCCATACACTGTAAAAGTTCTCTTAGCCTTCTCCAGGGATTGAATACAAGGGTTGAGAAAAAAGACAAATGACACTAATGGATTTTTCTTGTTCAATTTTTAGATTAGCACTGTTCTTAGTACAGTCATCTTTTGAACCATTAGGTTTAGTGTCCCCCATGGAATTTCTCTGGGTTCCTCAAATATTATTTTTTGATTTCTTCCTATAGATAAGTCTTTTTTTTCTTTGATAAATGAGAGGACTATTTAAATACAGTACCACTTTCTATTTAAGAAATAACCATTTCAAAAACATTTTCTGATTATGGAAAATATTTTAATAGCATTTTTATTTTTAAAAAGGTCTATAATTTCAATTTACTGAAAAGTATTAATAATGTTATATTATTTAAATGTGTATTTTATTATTTATTATTGATGTTATTATCATTATTTAATGGAAAATATTTTATTTGAAATGAAAGCACATTAAGAGTAAAAACTTTTCCAATCAATTGAAAAATACAACAAAATTCTGCCTTTTTCCAAGAATTATTTGATATAGTTCAAGAAATGTTTGTAATAGCAACAAACTAAGAGAATAAAATTAATATCAGAAAGATAGTCACAGATTAAAGGAAACTATCCCCATTTACTGATGATACATTAGCTTATTAAGAAAATCCCTGGAAATCAGGGGAAACAACAACTAAAAACTAATAAATAATTGTTTCAGGAAAATGGAAAAATACATATATTTTATATAAAGTAATAAATAAAAACAGAAAGGAATAGTAGAAAGGAAAGTGTTATTCAAAATATTATAAATGTATAAAATATCTGGAAATTAATCTGCCAGAGCACACTGAAAATACTTTTTAAAAAAATTCCTTATTTAATATTTCCCCTAGTTACATTTAAAACATTTGTTTTTAATATTTTTGAGTTCTAGGTTCTCTCTTTTATCCCCACACATAATTAAAAAAACATATGTGAAGTTATATAAAACATTTCCATAACAGTCAAGTTATAAAAGAAAACATAGATCTCCCATCCTAATGAAAATAAAAACCCTCAAGAAAAATTAAATTAAAAATAGAAAGGTAGAAAGAGTAATATAGAGAATCTATATTAAAACTTGATCAGTTCCTTATTTGGGTATGAATAGGAATTGTCATCATAAATCTTTCAGACTGTGTGGATGATTAGACTACTGAGAATAACAATGTCATTTCCAGCTAATCATCCCAGAACATTGCTGTTACTTTGTATACAATATATTTCATGTTCTTCATGGAGGACTTTCCCATTTTTTTTCCCTGAGAGTCTCCTAGTCATCATTTCCCAGAGAACAATAATATTCCATCAGAAAAACTTGTTTTGATTTTTTTTTATGACTGTGGCTAATTCTATCACCCTCCCCCATTTATTCTTTCCCTCCTTTCATCCTGTCCCTCCTCAAAAGTGTTTTGCTACTGACAACTTCTTCCCCCAATATGCTCTTTCTTTTATCACTCTTCCCCCCTTTCCATATTTGATTCCCCTCTTATTTTTCCTGCAGGGTAAGATAGATGAGAGTAAAGGTTCATTCACTCCCTCTCTCCTACCTCTTTTGCCTTATATTGTAAAAGCTTTTTCTTGACTCTTTTTTAATGGCAGATAATTTGCACCATTACACTTCTCCCTTTCCCTTTTCCCCAATAAATTCCTCTTTCATCCCTTAATTTCATAATTTTTTTTACAAAATAGATTATCCATTCATATTAAACTCACACCTCTACCCACTGTCTATATATACTACTACCTGCCATAATAATGAGAACATTCTAATGACTTATAAGTATCATCCTCCCATGTAGGAATTTAAACAGATAAATCTTATTAAGCACCTTCCTGATTTACCTTCTTGCACTTCTCCAGTTTTGTATTTGAAAACTAATTTTCCATTCAGCTCTTGTCTTTTCATCCTGAATGCTTGAAAATTCTCTATTTCATTGAATGACAAACTTTTTCCTCGGAAGAATTATACTCACTTTTGCTGAGGAGCTGATTCTTGGTTGCAATCCTAGCTTCATGGCTCTCTGGAATATCATGTTCCAAGTCCTCCAGTCCTTTAATGTAGAAAGTGCTAAATCTTGTGTTAACCTGAAGGTGGTTCCACTATACTTGAATTTTTTCTGGATACTTGCATTATTTTTTCCTTAATCTGGGAATTCTGGAATTTGGCTATAATATTCCTGTGAGTTTTTCTTTTGAGCTCTTTTTTGGGAGGTGACGTTTGATTCTTTCAATTTCTATTTTTCCCTCTGGATATAAAATATCAGGATAGTTTTCCTTGACAGTTTCTTGAAAGGTGATGTCCAGGATCTTTTTTTGTTCATGAATTTCAGGTAGACCAATAATTTTTAAGTTATCTCTCCCGGATCTATTTTTCCAGATCAGATTTTTTTCCCAATGAGATATTTCACATTTTTTCTATTTTCTCATTTTTGGGGAGTTTTGATTTATTGTATCTTGATTTCTCTTAAAGTCATTAGCTTCCATTTACTCAATTCAAATTTTGAAGGAATTTTTCTATTTTCCCCAATGAGCTTTTGTACCTCTTTTCCCAATTGACCAATTTTGCTTTTTTAAGGCTCGTTTAAGTTTTCTATATTTCCTTTTGCACCATTCTCAATTCTTTTCCTAATTTTTCCTCTATTTCTCTTATCTGATTTTCAAAGTCCCCTTTGAACTCTTCCAAGATTTAAGCCTAATTCTTATTTTTCTTGGAGGCTTTGGATCTAGGAGCTTTGACTTTGTTGTCTTCTGAGTGTGTGCTTTGATCCTCCTTGTCACCATAATAATATTCAATGTTCAGAAACTTTTTCTTGTTTTCTGTTCATTTTCCTAGCCTATAACTTATCTTTAAACTCTTTGTTAAAGTAGAGCTCTGTTTCCAGGATAGAGGGTACACTGTTCCAAGCTTCAGTGGTATTGTGCAGCTGTTTTCACAAATCCTTTTAGGAATCTAACCACAGGCACTCTTTTCTGTCCTGTAGCTGTGAGGAGTGTCTCCTCACTGTAGCTATAAAACCTACTGGACTGGCTAGGGATGGGTCTCCACTGACCTGGGCTATACTGGGGCTGCACATCAGACTCCCACCCTCTTGCCACAGATTCCTCTTCACTGACCTAATGAGTCCTCCCTTGTGTCTCCTGGCTGAGAAGTCCAGAAATCTCCAGCATTGTTGATGATTCAGAGGTTCTCCCTTGCTGATACTGTGGTCCAGGATGGTTCCATAGTCCTTTTCTGACCTTCCAGGTCTTCTTTGGTGTCTCTGTGCTGAGACGTCTAGAAGCCATTACTACTGCTGCAGATTCAGAGGTATAGGCTGGGCTGGTATGTCCTGTCCTGGGACTCCCATCCTATGTTAGAGACCTTTTCTGATGCAGGTCTATGTTTTTTTCAGCTGCAAAATGCTCTACTCCATCTTTTTTTTTTTTTTTTGGTGTTTGGATGCTCTAAAGTTTGTTTGAAGTCATTATCTAAAGGAATTTGGAATAGGTTTGGGGAGAAATTGGACAAGTTCCCACTTTTAGTCAAACATCTTGGTTCTGCCTCCCCCAAAATTCTTAAACATATAACTTTTAAAGTGAAACTTGAAATAAAGAGTAACTGAAAAAAAATGGAGGGACATGATAATTAGACTGTGCAAATATAATAAAAATAAAAATATTATATAAGTTTAATTAGGGACTAACCAACTAAATTATTGAGAGAAAATAGTATTTCCATACCCTTAAATTACATTAAAAATCAGTAATCATCAAAATATTTGATCTCATAAATATACATATTTACATGCACATATATACATTCATATGTGCATATATATATATATATATATATGTATATGTACATGTATGTATATGTGTATGTATCTATTGAGATATTGTTTGTCCTTCATTTTTAAGAGGACTAATGACATCATGGGGTGATACATTGATTTGTTCATGAATTGGATGTAACTGAGACTGAGTCAAACAAAATCAGTAGCTCCATTCTCTCTTTTAGAGTCATCAAAGTCCAGTTATAAAAAACAAAAGCCGATTACTATATTTTCATGCTTAGTCTATTTAAAACATGTGTGTGTGTACATAACATCAAAATTTTTTAATCTTGATTATACACACACACACATATATATATATATATATATATATATAATTATCTACACACATGTAGGTATACATGTTTTAATAGCTTAGTATTATCAGAAATGCTTGTGTATGAGTGTGATTTTTAAAATTACTGATACATGTAAGGCCCAACAAGGGGAAAACTTAAATTCAATAATATAATTACTTAAATTATAAAACTATACTATAATTACTTAAATTATAAAACACAAATTACTTAAGAAAGAGCTCTCTATTTGACAAGAAGCACTGTGAAAACTGAAATTAGTTAAGCAGCAATTAGACATATATTAACATCTCCTAGCACATACTACAAAAAACTCATGAAACTATACTTGAATATTAAAGAATATGCCATAGGAAAAAAAAATACAGAAAAATCAATTAGGTACCTTTGAAAGTTAAGTATAGGGGTGAATTTTTACCCAAATAAGGGATAGAAGTAATTATAAAACAAAATAATTAATTTTGATTACATGAAATTGAAAAGATTTTTTAACAAACAAAATTAAATCTACCAAGAAAATGGGGGGTGAGTAGGAAGACCTTTGCAGCAAATATTTCTGGTACATGTCTAATGTCTAAGACATTACACAACTAAAAGACATATATAAGGTCCAAAATCCATTAGATAATTCCAGTAGTTAAATTGATAATTGTATTAACAAAGAGCTCCCAAAAATAATTACAGATTCTTAACAATTACACAAAATACTATCTCCAATCACTAATAAAAGAAAAATGTAAAATAGCACAGAAGTTTTAATTAATAGCTGGTAAATTGACAAAGAAAAGACAAACATAATCAATATATATTAGGTACTGGAAAAGTAGGCTAAAAAATTTGTAATGGCACCATCCATTTTGAGAAGCAATTTGAAATTACAAAAAGAAATTCATTAAAATGTCCATTGAATCTTTTAACACCAAGATCCTATTCTTTGACTGATGTCATAAGAAAGTTAGTGATAAAAAGAAACAGACCTATACAGATCAATAGAAGCATTTTCCCCCTAGTAACAGAAAGGTAGAACCAAAATTGAAATCAATAAGAGAATAGTCAAACAAACAAAAAAATGATCTGGAAAAGGGGAAAAAATGAGCTAAAAGTGGGGATAAAAAGAATAGTCAAATGAGTTGTAGTAAATAAATGTAATGGAATACTAATATGGATAAGAAATAATGTATGTGATGAATACAGATACAGTGCGCACAGTAAGTATAGCCCAGAATAGTTGATTTCCCTTCCTTCCTTCTTGGGTCAAGTGAGGGTTTTAATCTGGAGATTTAGGAACTCAGAGATGAGTTTCTAACTTGTAGCATTCGCTGTTCTACAAGACTTGATCTTGAGCATAGGAAACATTTGAAGGAAAAATTTATTGAGAGAATGCTGCACAGAAAACCATGGGCTACATATTTGAATTGATGCAAAGAAGAGACAATGAAGAAAACAACATGTATAATTAATAGAATAGTAACAAAAATTAAAGCAAATAAATAACTGAAACTGAATTCTGGGAAATTAAAATGATCCACTTTGGTTCAAAAAAAAAAAAAAGAAATACAAGAAGAAATTCCTTAACTAGAGCTATAGGTATAATAGCTTGGTTGACATATAACAATGGGCTTTAAAATGTACTATTTATTTTGTTGAAATTTTCTACTTTTTAAATTTTTTATTCTTTGAAAAAATGGCTTCTTAGGAGGAAGAAAGGAGAGCTATACAGTAAAATGTAAATGGTAAAATTATATTAACATATTTATATTAAAAATAAAATGCATATTATAGTGGTAAGAAACTGGAAACTTAGTGGATGCCTATCAGTTGGAAAATGGCTGAATAAGATATGGTATATAAATGTTATGAAATATTATCGTTCTACAAGAAACAATCAGCAGGATGATTTTGGAGAGGCCTGAAGCGATTTAAATAAACAGATGCTCAGTGAATTGAGCAGAACCAGGAGATCATTGTATTTGGCAACAAGATTATATGAAGATTAATTCTGATGGACTTGGCTGTTTTTAACAGTTAGACTATTGAGACCATTTCCCATGATCTTGTGATGAAGAGAGCCATCTACATCCAGAGAGAGGACTGTGGGAGCATTGTGTGTATCACAACATAGCATTTTCACTTTTTCTGTTATTGTTTGCCTGCATTTTTTTCTTTTTTATTTTTGCTCTCATTTTTCTTGTGCAACACGATAATTGTAGAAATATGTATAGAAGAA
Source organism: Myrmecobius fasciatus (assembly GCA_023553655.1). Classification (NCBI taxonomy): domain Eukaryota; kingdom Metazoa; phylum Chordata; class Mammalia; order Dasyuromorphia; family Myrmecobiidae; genus Myrmecobius; species Myrmecobius fasciatus. The sequence continues at coordinate 36,173 of JAJPUD010010935.1, read as the reverse complement.
TTGAACATGTTTAATATCTATTGGATTATGTGCCATCTAGGAAAGGAATGTAGGGGAGGAGGAGAAAATTTGTAACACAAGGTTTTTCAAGAGTCAATGTTGAAAAATTATCCATGCATATATTTTGAAAATAAAAAATAAATAAGATGTATTATAAATGTGATTTATTTAAAATTTTTATTTTATTATTTATTGCTTATTATTTTATCCTTGATATTTCTATTTTTACTATTTAGAATTTAATTATTCATCAGTTACAGTACTGCTTAATTTAAAATAAAGATTTAAAGTATAATTATGATGAATAAATCCTACTCATGAAATAAATTTTGCTTCATAGCTTAAAAAATCTTAATTTAAATGTCTAGTTAGGTTTTACCTACTAGGCTTCATAAATGTAGTTTCAAATTCATGTTTATCTGCTTATAATTGAAAGAAAATGAAAGCTAACCTTAATCTTTCTTTAGGCATATTTAAAACTTTTATTCTACTAAGCTCTTAGTAGTTCTCTTGCATTGGCATTTATGCATTAAGGTATGGATATATGTTCTCTTAGCCATAAAAATCCTAGTAAAGCTGAGGGGATATCAGTGTTAATATTTAGACCTCTTTTCTTTTTTGGATATAACAAACATCAAAACCAATTTGTTACAGCTTTATTGCATTTTCTCCAATGTCACGAAAGCCTTTTTGACTGTAAAAGTGTCTAGTCATACTAAACTATCATTTGGGGGTCGATATATGAAAAATTCTCAAGTACAGGTTGAAACAATGGAGACTGAAGATTTGAAGCTTGAATCTATCACTCAAATAAACCAATGGATGAAGGCAACAATTATAAATATAAATACTTTGGTTTTCTCAAGATACTGCATTGAATGTAATGTATATTAAACTTTATATATTAGAAATTGAATATCATTATGAAGTCAAATGTAAATAGGAACAATATGTTTAGAGCAAATAATTATGCAATGTCAGTCTTTATGTATTCTTTTTGATTGGAAACAATAATGAATATAGAAAGTTTCAAAAAAAAGTTTGGTAACAAAATATAATGCTCTACATCCAAGGCAGCCATAGAAAGATGAATACTTCCTAATCAAAAATGAAGAGGATTGATAGATGTTTTCAGAGCAAGCAATATATAAATTAAAAATTTATAGAAATTCTTTAAGAACAAGCAGACTTAACTAGATAAAGCAATATAGTAAAGTCTGATTCAGCTTGAGTAAATCCTCTGAAGTAGAGGTATTATTCAAATGATGTAGTATGTGTTTTTTTTAATAGAACCAGTTACCATATTTTACATAATTGTAAATCTACTATAAATTTTAAAAATTCAAATACACAGAATTCATTTGATTCACTTTTTTGCAGGAATTAATCTCTGCCAATAAAGATATGTAAATGGAATTTAAGCCATAATCTTACACACACACACACACACACACACACACACACATATATATATATATACATATATAGTTATAGAATTTATGATTCCTTGAAGGAAGGGATTGCTTCATTTTTATCTTTGTATTACAAATGCCTATTGGAGAGTAATTTATAATAGATGCTCAATAATACTTTAATTCAAAAGTCTTCCATTGACAAAAAGAAAGAAAATATACCATTTATAGTTAACATATAGGATATAGAAAAAAGAAGTCAAGTCTAAACCACTTTGCATATATTTTCTGTTTGTTTTTGTTTGTTTTTGCTCCTGGAGTCTCTTCATAAGTGGATCGCTATTGATCATCTACAAAATGGACATTAATTTGGCCCTCTGTTTACTTGAATTTATCTGTGAACTTTTTAGGAAATGTTAGGACTTTCACTGCTCTTATTTCTCATTCCTATGTTTAAAAAAAAAAAAAAAAGAATTTCATAATTCTCTTTTAAAAGATCCACTAGAGGGCTTCCTCTGCTTCTCATTTTATTGAAACAACGAAGAAATCCAGACAAATTGTTGTAGGAAAATTTGAGGAGGAGGTAAACACTTTTGTTGGATGAATGTAGGAAGGCCCCATGGGGGAGGTAGTAGCATTTAAATTGTACCTCTAAAGAAAAGGATTGTGATGTGCATAGCTGAAAAGGAAGAATATTCCAAGAATGAGGGATGATCTATTTAAATGAATTGAAATTTATGCTTATTCCTCACTGATTATATAACTGAGCTTATCTTCCTTTTCAGTCTCATTTGTCTTCAATTATATCAATCATCTAACAATTTTTATATGTAAGTTATCACTGGTAATATGATGTAAGTTACTTGTCCATACCAGGGTCATTCTCCACTGTCCTCAAATATGGTGTAGTAGAGAAAGCACCCCAGCCTATTTAGAGTCAGAAAAACCTGAGTTCAAACCTATTTCTCATATATACTATCTGGTCAACTCATTTAATCTCAAGTCAACTTTGATAAGAAATGACCAAAGAATCACAGAGATTTTATAACCATTGTTAATTCCAAAAAATATCAAAGAGCTCTGCAGAAAAAACAACAACAAAAAAAAAACTTTTTTAAAATCCCATTGGGGAAGGAAATTAGATATATGTATTGGGGCTTCCTATGGGAGGAGATTCAAGGCAGTGAAGTTATACCTTGATTTACATATTTGTGGCTGGAGAAATAATCAAGCAATACAATATAGCAACAGTGGTGAAGCATAACAGCAACCGTGATTGTCTACTGACAAAAATATCCATCCATAACAGGGTTTCATGTAAAGGCTTGTTGATGCTTGTCTAAACTCAAGGACCATAAATTCTGTGATTTCATTGCAGCAGTGTTCATCCAGAGGGTGAGCACAAGATTTATTATTATTGCCAAGCTCAGGTTACTGCTTGGTTGTTCTGGAAAACAGAGTGTCTCTTAATAGTTAAAAAAAATTAAAGCAATAAAAAAGAAGGGAGGATCCAGGACATAGATCCTGACACTTATCATGGTTTCTTCTGTAAAATTAGTATGTTGGATGAGATGGCTTGAACGGTCTTGTTCAGCTCTAAATATATGATCCTATGATAATTTAATTTATCTGAATCAGAGTATTCCAAGACATTACAGCTATACAAATGTAAGAAAAAATCTAAATGTTAAAAATTTAAATATTTGGGATGACAGATGTAGTATGTCATAATGGATAGAAAGCTGGCCTCAAAGCCAAGAAGCTCTTGGTTCAAGAATCTGTAGTCACTTAAATTACAACTTTCTCTGCAACTTTCTGAAAAAATGAATTGCACAGAAATACTGATTCATATTGTTTGAAGAAATTTTCTCACTTGAGAGTTTCCTGTAGTAATAAAATATATTTGGCATAGTACCCATTTCTTTATATATATATTTTTGGGACAAGCACAAAGAGACAGAGAAACAGACAGAGACACAGAGAGACATAGACAAAGAGACATGGAAACAGATCCAGAAAGAGACAGAGACAGAGAATGAGACTGAAACAGAGGCAGACAGAAGAGAGGCAGAGACATTGACAGAAACAGAGAGACAGATAGTAATAAAGCACTAGAGACAGAGAAACAGAATGGAAGAAAGAGATAGAATTAGAGAAACAGATAAATAGATATAGATAGATACAAAGAGTTAAACTAAGATAGAGACAGAGAACCAGGCACTATGCTAAACCCTGAGGATAAAAACCCAAGTATACAAGAGAATGTTTCCTCTGAAGGAATGGTATCCAGTAGCAGAAACAGAACTAAATAATTTAATTGGTTAAATGACTTAAGTTTAGTGCTCAAAAACTCCTTTGCTACCTACCTTATGGCTTCTACTTAAGCAGATCATTGTGTTTATGAAAGAAGCGAACTAATTCATTTCTAATCATCTGTACGTATGTTAATTACATTAATATTTTCAAGGGAATGACACCGATTCTATTTAAAAAACTTATTTTCTGGACAATTTTTCTTAGAATTCTAGAATTCTGATATTCTGAAGGCAGTTTTGTTTAAAAGAATTTAGTAGAATTATTTCCACCCCCTCCAAAACTGTCTTCTGAGCTATCTTTTTCAGCTAAGTTGAATATTTTTGTCTTCTAGTCTAGAAAACTTGATATTTCTTTTATGAATATGATAATATTAACTATACTTTTAAAAAAGCATTTTAAGGTTCAGAAATCATTTAAAATACTTTATCTGAGCCTGTGAACCTGCAATGAGGTAAGTAATGCAAATATTATTATTTTACTTTTACAGATTTGTCCCTATATGCAGTGTCAGGCAAAGGATTTGTATTCAAACCTTTCTCAAGCATTCTATCAATCAATTAGGCTAGGCTATCTTAGAATAATAATGTTTATTACTAATATTCTTATTTGATTAATGCAGTAGCATTGTTAAAGTTATACCTCAGCAACTTTATTTTGAGAAGAAATGTTACTTTAGAAAATGACTTTACTCTTCTCTGGCTTTAATAAAAATAATGCATCTTCCATCTGCCCTGCTCTTCTTACTATAATAAAGCTTTTAGTTTAAATCACTCTTAAATAATATGACATGAGGATATTAATCACAAAAATTACTTTAACCACGTCATTACAACTATCATTCATTTTGTCAAATATTATCATGAAGCTTTAGAGCTTTTTAAAAAATTGTTTGCTGTGGTGAAAAACGTTAGCAAAGATCAACTCAAACTTTTCCAGCTCAGTGAAATTCTCTCCTGAGGCCCCAACTAATAATTGTAAAAACTATTACATTGATTTTATGGTACCTGAGGGTACTTTTGATCTTTTCAAAGGATGCAGCCACCCAAATATTCTCTTATCCCATGGATCAATTTTTTTTTCCTACTCGTGGTTACCTCCATCTTTACATGTGAAGTCAGAATTTAAAAGGACCTCTGAGTCATTGAATCTCAGAAAGTCCTTCTTTACTTTAATGTCTTATATCTACTTTCACTTTCTTGGGGTTTGGAGATGGCCATAGGGTTTAAAGATTGTTAAAGGATATCTCATTCAACAGATCTGTGTAATAGATAGGGCAGACATTACTAGGAATCAGTTAAGACATTAAATGCATTGTTGGCAGAGTTGTGAACTGATCTAAAGCATTTTGGAGAGTATTTTGGAACTGTGCCCAAAGGCCTATATAATTGTACACAGTCTTTGATCCAGCAATATTACAAGTAGGTTTGTATCCCAAAGAATATATATATATATATATATATATATATATATATATATATATATATATATATATATATATATATGTATATATTTGCTGAGGCAATTGGGGTTAAGTGACTTGCCCAGAGTCACACAGCTATGAAGTGTTAAGTGTCTGAGATCAGATTTGAACTCAGGTCATCCTGACTTGAGGGCTGGTGCTCTATCCACTGCACCACCTAGCTACCCCAAAGAAATTTTTAAAAGCATATGTTTGTGTGTTTGTGTGTGTGAATGGATCTATTTGCACAAAGGTAATTATAGCAGCTCTTTTTTGTGGTGACAAAGAATTGGAAATTCAGGGGATGCCCATCAATTGAGGAATGGCTGAATAAGTTAGGGTATATTCTATAAGAAGTAGGATGATTACAGAATAACTTGGAAAGAGTTAGACAAACTGATGCAAAGTGAAGTAAGCAGAACCAGGAGAATATTGCACATAGTAACAGCAATATTGTATGATGAGATGAATGAAAACTAAGAGGTAAAGTTTCTGGATAATTAATAACCAATTAATTATTTTGGCTAACCAGAAATCAATGAATTAAAGATCAGTGGTTTCTTTCAATAACCTAAAAATGTCAAGGGAGACTCTGAAATGGCTTAAATACTTTCTGAAAGGAAATTCCCATGAGAAATGAAAGTCAACCATGATCGGCGGACATTTAATAGGGCTCTTTCTACTAAGAACTTGGCTTGACCATGAAACTCAGCAGTCTCAAGGCATCTAAGGAGGGGAAGCCATCTCTATCCAGACCTCTCTACTTCAATGTCTCCCTCATCAACTAGACTCTAATGGAGAAAAACAAGGGAGGGAGGTTCCTCCTTCAATCAAAGACTTGCTTAAATGCTCTAAATAAAAGTTAAGCTTCCTGGTTGGTGGGGCACATACTTTTGAGACTAGGAGCAAACTTTATCACTTAACCATAACCTTTAGAGACTGACATCTTTCCAAGAGTTAGGCTTTGACAGAAATGAAAGGAAAAAATGGGTCACAAATTAATAATTAATGACAATAGTATAATAGTAATTTCTTTCAATAATTATCACTCCTAAATGAATTAGTTATTTTGAAAGATTCAAAGATCCAAAACAATTTCAAAGGACTTATGGCAAAAAATAACAAACAAAGAACTGATAGAGTCTGAATGCCAATAAAAGCATACTACTTTTTATTTCACTTTTCTTTTTTGGGGTGTGGATGGGGAGGAGTCTTTGTTTTCATTTACAATATGCCTAATATGGAAATGTCTTACATGATTTCACAGATATAATGTATATCTAATTGTTTACTATCTGAGGTGGGGGAAGGACAAAGAAAATTTGGAATTAGCTCATTTTACAGATGTAGGAACTTAAATCAAATAGGGTTTACTGACTCGACCACAGTCGCACAGCTGATACATGTCTGAAACCAGATTTGAACTCAGGAAGCCTGGTACTCTAGCCTGGCTGGACCACTTAAGTTTTTTAAAGCAAAGCTTCTTCAACTTTTCCCACTTGTGACTGCTTTTCATTTGTGAAATTTTTATATGACCCCGGGTATATAATTATACATATAGGTGTGCAAATCAAACATTTACTGATAATAAAACATCAAGAAATTGCTTGAAATAAATTCATATATATATATGTATATATATATATATATATACATAATTTTTCCACTTATTAAATATGAAAGGAAATTTGTGTGTTAACAAGATAGATATACTTGTTTATTTTTACATAAAGATTTACATCTTTGCAAAATATTTGATACCTTTTATTATTGCCAGTATTTTTTTTATTTTCCAAAAATTAAGTTATGTGACCCCATGTGGAGTTGTGACCCACAGTTTAAGAAGCCTTGCTTTAAAGTATGTTGGAGGAGGGCAACTTGGATGATGAAAGAAATGGAGCCAATTCCATGTGAGGAAGAGGGGATATTTCTCTTGAAGAAGAAATTACACAGGAAGCAGCTATTTCTGATAGCTCTCTTCAGTTATGATCTTTACCACTTGGAAGTAAGATTTGACTTTTCCTACTTGGCTCCAGAAGGCAAGAGTAAAGAGTATGTTTGGGGTGGGATAAAATTATAGAGAGGCAGATATGAGCTTGACAACAGAGGAAAAAATATTGATGATTAAACTTATTTCAAAGTGGAATGGGCTGTCTGCCTGTAGAGAGTGGGTTCCCTGATAAAAGGTGAGATCTGCAGATTGAGAAGTTGAGTGGATATGTGTTACAAAGTTTGTTGGAGGAATCATGTTTGTACTCAGTATCCAATTTGTTCACTATTAAGGACTCTTGTTTGAATTCTCCCTTTCTATAGTTTTGGGTGTTATCTCCCCTCCCTTCTAGCCTTCCTTTTTCCTATATACCTTTGTAGGTCTTTCAAAAAATCTTACAAAATACTTTCATCTTTGTTATCTGTTTTTTTCCTTATGTGGTGATGTGGAGTATATTTACCTCAAAACCACAAGGGGTCAGATTTTACTAATCTTTTCCTTTGAACAGAGTATGTGTGTTTTAGGAACATGGTTATCAAGATATTTAAAAAAAACATATATATATATATATACATATACATATATATGTATGTATATGCATATACATATATATTATATATACATATTTATGTTTGTTTATATATTCCACAAAATATGAGAACTCTGACTGTAATTTTTAAAATTTTGGCCTATTTTGTCCACTAAAAAGCAACTTGAATAATGATCATTCTGACTATCTACTTAATATATACACACACACACACACACACACACACACACATATATATGTATATATATATGTGTGTGTGTGTGTGTGTACAGATATAAATTGTGGGCAACTCCTCTTCTGAAACAGATCTCACAGCCATTAGGGACTTAGTAGATAGATAAATAGTGACAGAGAGAGATTGTGTCTTTCCCAGGGTCACAGAGCTAACAAATGTCAGAAGCAGAGTTTGAATTTAAATCTGGGGACTTCAAACTCAGCATTCTATTCACTGTGACCAATCTACTCTATAACACCAAAAAATTCAAATTGTATTAAATGTAGGTTTTTAAAACTAAAATATAAATTTTGTATGAGCAACAAGAGGAAATGGAAAGAGTTCTGGGCTTAAAATAAGGAATGCATTCATTCAAACTCTGCCTCTGATCCTTACTAGCTATATCCCTGTGGAGAGGGACCCTTTAATCTCTATTTGATTTAGGCAATTCCTTAAGACCTCTCTATTACTGTCAAAAGGGTTCTTTGGAACAATCAGGTAGAATTCTTTCAGTCAACAGATGAGCAAACTGAGGCCTAGAAAAGTTAATGTATTTGCCAAGGTCACAAAGCCAGGAGGCAGATTTCAACTCAAGTTTTTCTGACTTATCACTCTACTGAATGCCTATGCCATCAAGAGAGATATGAAAACAAACCAAAACAAAACAGTATTATTATTATTATTATTATCAGTATCAGTATTAGTACTGGTAGTGCAGTAATTGTAGCAGCAGTAGTAGTAGTAGTAATGAGAAGATGGCTTACCTCTTCAAGGGCTGACATGTAAGTGAAAATCCATAGTAATATTATCTGGGAAAGAAATAATTGATTCAGATCTTCAAGTTATCTTCTACCATAACATTAGGGGCAATACTGAGGTCTGTTACATTTAAGATAAAGATTGTTTGAGAAGATATTGTTTTTATTTAGTCCTCTAAAGTCAGCTTTTTGGGGAAATGTGACATCAAGCTGGGTGACATCAAGCTGAAACAGTTTGCATGAAGAAAGAGTAGATTTTTTAAAATTTCATTTCATTTTTTTGAGATTTCTAAAACAGAGTTATTTGCTTACAGATATTTAATATTTATGCAGTAATGAAAGACAGTGAGGGGTAAGTCTCTACTAGCAACTACTACCGCAAGCCAAAATTTTGTTAACTCATTGAGAGAAAGCTGGATTTCTTTTGTTTTCTCTCTTCAAATTTTTACTTTTCATAAAATATTAAGCTTTATTTAAAATCAGAAAGGGTAAATCCAGTTAAAAGGGGTAGTTATTTAAAAAAGAATATATGTAGTATGTTTTTAAGAAAGTAAGAAAACATGTTTAACAGAATATCAGGTAAAATTGGAAGGTTTATTTTTTTTCAATAAAAAGCAAAAACATTTGGGGCAGTTTTAAAAATTATTTTTGATTTGTGTTATTTTTTAAAAAGTATTACAGTTGAGTATTACCAAAAGTTTAATTGATTTTTGTTTCTTTACTTTTTAGAGGCTAGAAACTCTGCAAAGTTATCTAATTAAACTCTGGATTGTTCTTTCAAATATCTGCTTCACAAAAAGCCTACTGGTTCAAAGAAAATGCTTCCCTTCCTTGCCCCCATCATTAATTACAAGGACAAAAGGAAAGCTGTGTAGTATTAAATTAGTTTGAAAATTGAGAACAAGAGTTTTCTTTTGCTAAAAGAAACTTTACAATATTTCTACTATATAGGAAAACTCTCTACCTGTTTAATATATCCATTGATTATAGGTGCTTATGATGATATAGTCCATGAACTTGAATTCTGTAGGCCAATGACTCTATGTTCTCTGATTTGAGTTTCATTAATATAGATGGTTTAATTCATCAATTCAAGAGACAATTTTATAAGTATATACAAGGCAGTGGCAAGGAAATAAAGGTTCATTAATTGGGGTATGGCTGGATAAGTTATAGTTCATGAATATAATGGAATATTATTATTCTATGAGAAATGATGAGCAGACTGATTTCAAAAAAAAAAACCTAAACAGACTTACAATAACTGATGCTGAGGGAAGTGAGCAGGAAAACATTGTATACAACAAGATTATGTGATGATCAATTATGAAAGACTTAGCTCTTTTCAGCAGTCCAGTGATGCAAGAATGGGATGAAAAATGCCATCCTCAAGCAAAGAGAGAACCCATTAAAACTAAATGTTGGTTGAAGTGTAGTATTTTCAGTTTTTATTTGCTTTTTATTTCTTGCAGTTTTCCATTTTGGTCTGATTTTTCTTTTATAACATGACTAATATGGCAATATCTTTCAAAGGATTGTACATGTACAACCTATATTAGATTGCTTACTATCTTGGAGAGGAGGCAAGCAACCCAATATATGTTATACATGTTAAATATATGCTAAATCCAATATGTTTAAACATATTTTTACAATTCTCTTGTTGTACAAGAAAAATCAGATCAAAAAGGAAAGAAAATGAGTAAGAAAACAAAATGCAAGCAAACAAGATCAAAAAGAGGGGGATGTTATGTGGTGATCCACATTCAGTTCCCACAGTCCTCTCTCTAGGTGTAGGTGACTATCTTCATCACAAGATCATTGGAACTGGCATCAATCATCTAAATGATAAGTATTTAAAGAAAAGTAATCAGTTCTGATCCTTCCACATTTGTTTTATCTTATTAACCATTACATGCATTTATAAGATGGCTGGCTGGGGTCCCCTTGGGGAGAGTATATCTAACTTTTTATTATTACAGTGGCAGGAAGAACTAGGTTCAAGCTCAGCCTCTGACATTGGTTATGTACCATAATGAAATCATTTTATCTTTCAATTTTTTTAGTCAATGCTTTAATACCTGTATTTTTTCAAAAAACTTTCATATAACATATACCCACATATATTTAATTACATACACACATCCACAAAACATATATGTTTAATGTGTACTTATATAAACATATATGTACATATGTATATGGATTTATGAAAATACACACATATCTTTATAACATGGATAGATCTTGAACCTAAATTGACTTACTTTAGATTGAGTAAAATTATCCAAAATTATAATCAAAAGACCTGAGAATTTATCCAGGTGTCAACATCAATGGAGGGGTTTGCTTCCTTTTGGAGACTGAGCTCTTTCTATTTGTGGCTACCAGTGTCCCCATTTCTCATCCTAGAATATTTGATATAGTCTTGTACAAATAGTGTTAACCAATACTCCAAGGGGTCTCTCATTGAGACACTACACTCCTGGGACTGTCTTTTCTATTGCTAAGAGAGGAATACATTTTTACTGCTATTGGGGTTGGATATTGATATTGATATCGATATACATATACATATAGATATAGATAGATAGATCTATATATCTCTTGATATATTTTGACATCATGATTGCTATACACTGACCCCCCTCCCAAATCCTTCAAAGCACATAGTTTATCCCTATAAAGTATTTTTATCTAAGATGAACTTCATACCTAGCTATGACTTTGGGATTATCTGAGGATAAAAGAACATGATCTTGATGGCTTGAAAAACTGAGGGAATAAGGATAATGCTTCTTTACTCAAGCTCAGGGCTAAGGTAGGTAGGTAGCTTTGGTTTCTTCCCCATTGTGTTTCTGAGCTATTCTTTATTATCTAGTAAGTTGTTTATACTTTATTAGGTACAATAAATAATAATGCTATCATGGAATAAAAAGAGCCTTTTTGTCTTTTTAAAGTAAATAGTTTTTGGAAATTGAAAAGATGCCCATCAATTGGAGAATGGCTGAATAAATTATGGTATATGAATGTTATGGAATATTATTGTTCTATAAGAAATGACCAACAGAAGGATTTCAGAGAGGATTGGAGAGACTTGCATGAACTGATGTTGAGTGAAATCAGGAGAACCAGGAGAACATTATACACAGCAACAAGACTATACGATAATCAATTTTGATGGACATGGTTCTCTTCAACAATAATGTGATTCAAACCAGTTGTTCTGTGATGAAGATAGTCATATACATCCAGAGAGAGGCCTGTGGGAACTGAGAGTGAACCACAACACAGCATTTTAACGCTTTCTGTGAATATTTCCATGCATTTTGTTTTCCTTCTTAGGTTGTTTTTTTTCTTCTTCTCTTTCTAGATCTGATGTTTCTTGTGCAGTAAGATAACTGTATAGATATGTATACATGTACTGTATTTGTCATATAATTTATCCTATCTAGCATGTATTAGATTACCTGTCATCTAGGGGTGGGGGTGGGGGGAAGGAAAGGAAAAGCTTGGGAAAAAAAAAAGGTTTTTTTGCAAAGGTCAATGTTGAAAGGTCACTCATATGTTTTGTAAATCAAAAGCTTTATAAAAAAAGAAAAAAAATAAAGAAATCTAACCAAAAAAAAAATAAAGTAAATAGTTTTAAATCATCTCCTACACTGAATCTCAAAGCTATTTATTACTAGGTGATTTTGACATAGACACTGTCTCTTTTGCCTTTAGTTTTGACTCCTGAAAAAGAAATCCAAGTAGATTAGTTAGCTTCTAAGTTTTCTAACAACTCTCGAGTTCTCTTAGCCATTATCTTTGTTAAATGATGGAATATAAAATCATAGGCTTTGTTGAGAATCCCAGATTTGGAGCTGAAAAAAGCCTTAGAGATCATCTGACCCAATTGCCTTGCCACTGCTACCCTGCATATGAAGTCAAATAGGAGAGAAATGAAGGACCTGAACTGTAAGATAAATCCCTTAGTCTCATTCTGGATATCAGGGGACCAAGGACCTTCCCCTTGGGACATGGGGTTTATGCTCTTGACTCTTAACTGATGTTACCAAAGACCAAACTTGGAAGTTAAATGTGGCAGCTCGGAATTGTATAACACTGTTGTCCAAGGTGTTTAAACTAAATTTTCCTGGCATAGTGTCAAAGGTAGGACAAGTCAAGGAGAATTTTGTGATATGCTCAGGAAGCAGTATTCATGAGTGGAATTAGCATAGACAAGGAAAAGGACCTCACTGGTATGGTTAATTTTCAGCTGGAAAAAATGCACCAGAGATCTGGTCCCTTGGGGGACTGAAATATGAACTTAAACAGTATCTGGGCAGTCTCCCCTACCCTTGAATCTTAGCTATTCTGACATAGATTTATTAGTTGTATGACCCTGTGCATCACCTAATATGTGTTGATCTCAATGTTCTCATCTATGAAACAATGATAATAATGGCACTAATCTGCCACTAAATGGTGAGGATAAAATAATGCAAATGCTGAATCAGTACTTGAAAATAGGTGAAGTAGGCATGATAACATAGTGGGGAAAAATGATAGAATTGGAGTTAGATGATTTGGACTAAAATTCTGACTCTGCCACTTACTACTTATGGGCGGCTACACCTAACTTCTCTGGGTCTTAGTTTCCTTGTCTGTAAAATTAGTGGGGAATGGGAGAGGAAGGGTAGACTAAGTATTCTCTATGTAGCTTCCTAGCTCCCAATCTATGATCCTACAACAGAATTAGCTCCTTCTTTTCTACTTAATTTTCTTTCCCCTGCAAACCCATCCCTCTCAGGTCACATGATTTTATAGCTTCTTCAAGTCCTTGTTCAACTTCACTTTACATATCTATTGTCAGATTTTGTCTTTTCTTTCTCTAGCTTTCCTATACCTCCTTTGCTCTCCACTCATCTTCTACCACTTTGGTTCAAGTTCTAATTCTCTCTCACCTGGATTCTCAACTGGCCTCCAAATTTGTTTTCAGGCCTCAACTCTTCTTGATTTAATCTATCCTCCAAAAATACTCATCAAAATGATTTCCCTAACGTGCAAACTTAACCACATCAGCAATAATCCCACTACAAAAATTTAAAATTCTCTCTCTATTATTTTGAAAATTAAATATGAAAACTTTTATGGAAAGGGTTTGTTTAACTTCCCACATGCCCTTTCAACAAGGGGGAAATTGGGGATGGAGAAAGGAGGAGAATCTGGAACTCAAAGTTTTAAAAGAAAATGTAAAAAAATGTTTTACATGTAACTGGGAAAAATAAAACAGTAAATAAGTAGCAAAAAAGAAAATTAAAAATGAACTCCTCTATTTGTTTTTCAAAGCTCCTTATAGCATGCCCTCTTCTTACCTCTATTTTCTTTTTATAGTCCAGCTACATTGACTTAATGTGCCATTTCTCACAAATGACTCCATCTCTCCTCTCCAGATCTTTGCACTGCCTGCCCTTCACGCCTGAATAGTCCTCCCTACTTCCATTTTTTAGACATGGTTTCCTCCCTGTTTCTTCTGCTCAAATGCCAAGTTTTGCAAGAGACATTTTCTACTGTCTCCCAAATGCCAGTACTTTTCCATCAAAGTTTTCCTTTTACTTACCTATATTGTATATATTTTTGAAGTAACTAGATGGCATAGTATATAAGTGTTCATGACCTGGTGTCAGGATGCATTGAGTTTAAAGACTTTCCATATACTTATCAGCTGTGTGATCCTGTGCAAGTCACCTGGTAATTCTTAATTTCAATTTTCTCACCTGCAAAAAAAAATCATATCATTGATATGAGGATAAAATAATGATTGTAAAATACTTTATAAATCTCAAAGTGCTGCCAGCTTATTACCTTGTATATACCTATATATGTACATTATCTCCATCATCACAAGGTAAATTACTTGAGATTATGGACCATTTTTCTTTTTTCTTTGTATCAGAGCTCAGCAAAGTGCCTGCAGCATCATGTACATTTAATAGATTCTTATTTGATTGATTACTTGGAGTCTTAGGTTGATGATTAATTATCATAATCCATGGCCACTGGTTAAATTACAGCTGGCCAGGTAAGTAGTAAGAAATATTAAGGCTCCAAAATTTAACCTTCAGGCACCTTGAATTGGAGGCTTCCCTCATCCTTAAAAAAAGAAAAAAAAACACAAAGCAATCAGATAGAGCTTTTGAATGTTAAAGACATTTGTCAGGTTGATAGTTGGGCAAACTAACATCTCTTAAGGTTCTTAAGTATTATTTCTAAAATCTAAGTCATCCCTTCATGTACCAGAAAAACTTTAAAATTCCTTGGAGGAAATTTTTTCCCCAGTAAACACTTTGAAATTTGCAAGGAAAATCAGACAAGCTGCTTCTAATAGCAGAAAGGGGTACCAATCAGAATTTAAAGGCCACTGCCCACTTGAAGAGCAATGAGAGCTTAATGCTCGCCTCTACTTTGAATAGGCTCTTCACAAATATTTGGCATAATTGTGATAATAAAGACAAGAGCAATTTAATGGTCTATATTTCTGGAAATACCTTTTCCATATTCACTTTTTCTTATTTGTCTTTCAATTGCCCTGTTTCCCTTACTTCCCTCTTTATGCCAAGTGTTAATCTCTTCGCCTTGTTTATATCTTGTTCTATTTTGCTTCCTATATTTTTTCTGTCACTGTCTCTAAATTTCCTTCTACTGTTTTTTTTTAAATTTTCTCCTTCTAAGCTTAGCTAAAATAACCATAAAATTAAATATGTAAAGTTATAATGAATAGCATTTATAACCACCTCATTTCACAAATGAAGAAATTGAGGAAGGATAATTAACCATTGTTACAGAACTAGTGATAAACAGACTATTTATTATGCACATAGAATATGATTTTATATTATCCATTCTCAATTATTAAAGTAGAAAGTTTGTGTTTCTCTTTTTCATCTTTAAAAAATCTGAATTATTGCTTTTTACTTGTATGGGATTCTTATTTGATTACCCCATCCCATGCTAGCCATTGAGTTAATGGTTCTGATGCAGTGGTGAGAAGAATTGATTCTTACAATTTCTGGTTTAGCTAAAGTCCTCTTTTTCCTCAGTAAGAATGGAAAAAATAGTTTACCTATTAGGAAAGAGGAACTTTAAAGCACAACAGATAGAGTGCTGGGATGGAGAGGAGGGCAATGGAAAGTTTGTGGAGGGATGATGAGGTATAAAATAGCCATGTTGGTGAGCAGGATAGTGAATCAATTAAGAAAGTGCCAGGAAGCTGCTCAGGCTTTCCAATTTCCCTCAAAAAGCACATGAACCAAGCCTCTGAACAGAGTCTAACTACAGAACCTACAAAGAGATGCAGAGAAATTGTTCTCCAGCTCAAAGTAGACTGGAAAGACTGGCTCAGCTCAGGTCAGATGATGTCCAGGAAAGCCAATGAGAAGGTTTTGATCACAACAGATCAACAACTGAAACCCTCTGTCTTAACTCAGTAGCAAAACAGACCAATGGGGTGGCCTCCAATCCTAGCATAGAAAGCATGTTATGTAGGAACGTCAGGCTACCCCCTGCTATGAGCAAGATATCAAACACAAGGGGCCCCTATGCTCAAAGGCTAGGCTCAAAGCTGAACAAGAAGATTGGAACAAAGTCCCCTGTATCTTAGGAGAAAAACAAAATAGGAAAAAAGGAAGGAAGGAAGAAAGGAAGGAAGGAAACAAGGAAGGAAGGAAGGAAAAATGATCTTGAAACAAAAAAAGCACCTTAACCACAGAAGATGACAGGGAAGACCAAAACACCAACTCAGAAGAGGACAAAATGTTCATATGCAAAACCTCAAAGGGTGAAATCAATTTGTCTCAAGCACAAAGAGCCTTCTTGGAAGCATTCACTAAGGATTTTAAAAATAAAATGAGAGAAGAAAAATTGGGAAAATATACAAGAGTTATTCAAGAGAGAGTAAACAGCTTGAAAAAGAATGGACAAAAATTGACTGAAGAAAATAATTCCTTAAAAATATAATTGGCCAAATGCAAAAAAAATCCATTTGAAGAGATCAATTTCTTAAAAAAAACACAGTTGCATAAAAGCAAAAAAAATCTTTTGAATAATACATCTTGAAATGTACAATTAACCAAATGGAAAGGAGATACAAAAGCCCACTGAAGAAAACCATGCGTTAAAAACTAGAGCAGGACAAATTGAAGTCAATGACTCTATGAGACATCAAGAATGAGTCAAAGAATTTAAAAAGAATGAAAAGGCGGAAGAAAATTAATAAGATGTAAAAGGATTGTCTTGTTTAGGGAAGAGATCAATTGAGTTTATCTAACAAAGATTAGTATTGAACCTTATCAATATAGTCTTGGGATTTTTCTCTCCAGTTCCACTGAGGAACACATGAGGAGAGCTAAGGAGATGAATATTAGAACTACTACAAGGTTGGATTGGGATTGAATTGTGGCAAGGTATAACAAGCTAAAGGGTCAAGATGTAAAGAGATTTTCATATAAAGGATAATATAGTGTTGAACTTATTTAACTTGGAGTGAGAGAAGAGTAGAACCAGTGATGAATTTCATCTGCTGAGGCTTCTTCTTCAAAGGAATTATTTTCTGTTTCTCTCTCCCTGTCCCTATTTGTCTCTGTTTCTCTCAGACAATCACTGTATCTACAATTAATCAACACATTTTCAGCTCCTTGTTTTAGTCTACATCTTGTTTCCCCCCAAATTTTGTGCCCCCAGTGGGAGTAAAACACTCTACTCAACCTTCTCACTGTTCTTCCCTCCCCTTCTGTCTCCTTCTGCTGAAGATCTTTACCCAAGATACTTTACCCAAAGAAACAAACAAGCAAATACATGCATACCTGCATACAAAAATGAATAAATGAATAAATTAATTAATTAAATAATCTATTTAAATAAACAAATACACAGAAATTGATACCTTTCTTCCTCTTATCCTCAACAAATGACATTCAGATATCTGCTCTCTTATTACCTCTGTTACTCCTCTGTCTCTTCTAAACTCCAGTGTCAAATCACAAACTCTATTTTGGATATCTCAAATTGGAAGTACCATAGGCATCTAAGGCTCTGTATATCCAAACTGAAATGAATTGTTTTCCCTTTCCTCCTCATATCCTCTTATCAATATCCCCATTACTATTCTCCCAGTCACCTAGGCTAACAATTTAAGTGTCTTTCTTGATTTTTATCTCATCACCCTCCTACATCCAAATTATTGTAATATCTTTCATTTCCACTTGAATGATATCTCTCATAATGATCCCCTTCTTTATATTCACGCAGTCACCCTTGAACTCTCATCACCTGTTTCTCAGACTATTAGTATAGCCTTTTAATTAGTATTCCTGACCCAAATCTCTTTCTACATTATTTTCTTAAATTTCAGGTCAGATCATGGTCATCTACCCCCTCCATTTCCTACTCAATATTCTCTAGTGGCTTCCTATTACCTCTACAATCAAATATAAAATCCTTTTTGACTTTTAAAGGTACTCACAACTGGATTTTTTTCTTAACTTCCCAGTTTTATGATTTATTTTCCTCCACACACTCTATTCTTCACACATGCCATTGCATCCCCTCACATTATTTGCCTCAAATGTCTGGAATGGTCTACTTCTTCAACACTCCTTCCTTTCTTCTCTGGTTTCCTTTAATCTCAAATTCTATTTTCTGCAGGAGATCTTTACAGATGGCCTCCACTGATGATGTTTGCTTTTTGCATTTGTTCTATAATTATCTTGTATCTATATAGTTATTTGCATAATACAAAATACATTGATTGAAAGCGATTGTCCTTTTGTTTTTTTTATGTCTTCAGTTCTTAGTACAATGATGGAAATATAAGAAGTGCTCTGTGTATGCTTGTTGATTGACTGAATGAAGTCATATCATGGGATCACTAAGTAGTCCATTGAATAGTGTTCTGGATATGGTATCAAGAAAATCTGAGTTATGCTTGCTAGCTTTGTCACCCTGAGTATTTTCCCCAGTTTCATTATCTATAGACTGGGGATAATATGTATCTCTTAGGGTTGTTATAAGGATTAAATAAGACAATTCTGGAGCATTTTGCAAATCTTAAAAGATTATAAAATTCTAACTATTTTGTCAGACTAATATAATTTTCTTTTTTCCATTGAGAGGTTAAACTTATAGACGGGAGAATAATATGGATATTCTTTACTTAGGTTTTAGCAAAACTTTGGAAAAGGTATGTCTTGCTAGTATGGAGAGGATTGAGAGATGTGAACTAGGTGCTAATGCAATTACTGAGATTCACAAATATTCTTTTTTTGAAGGGGAGGGAAGGTGACAAACTCAAAGTGTGCATGTTGACAGTTAAAGTAGTCATCACTGAAATATTCTGAGGATATGTATTTTGCCCTTTCCCAATAATTTAAATAAGGCACAGATAGCATATTCATCAAATTTGTGGATGACATAAAGCTTGAAGAAATGACTAACACCCCTATGACTAACACCATCAGGAATCAAAAAACCTTTGAGAAGCTAGAGCACTGAGCTGAAGGTAGAGTAACATTTACTCGGTATGAATAGAAAGTTTTGGATATACTTGGGTAAAAAATGAACTTCATAAGTACAATGATAGGTAAATATGTATTATCATTAAAAAAAAACACATGGTTTTGCAAAGGTGAATGAAAACTATCTATACACAGGTTTTTTTTGTTGTTATTTTTTCCCCCGAGGCAATTGGCGTTAAGTGACTTGCCCAGAGTCACACAGCTAGGAAGTGTTAAGTGTCTGAGACCAGATTTGAGCTCAGGTCCTCCTGACTTCAGGGCTGATGCTCTATCCACTGCACACCTAGCTGCCCCTATCTATGCATATGTTTTGAAAATAAAATACTTTATTTAAAAAATAAAAAAAATCAATTCTTATTAAATGGGGGTGGAATTTCCCTATGTTATTTAAATTTATTGAATCCTAATTAAAATATTTCTTTCATAGTTATGATTCTTTTTCTGTTGGTAAGAAATGAACTGGATGGTGGCTTGCGAACAACCTCATGCTAAACCTGGGGTTACAAAGAGTTTTAGCAAAACTCAATTTTATTGAAAAGTTGAAAGAATTGGGAATTTCTGGTTGTAAACCAGTGAAAAGGGTAACAACAATCAAATACTGAGTTTTCCTTAGTGGAGTGTAACGAACAAAATTGTTTAAGACTTGTAATAGTTGTCTGCTTTTAGGTCAGCATGAAGAAAATTTGGGGATGATATGAAAACTGTCAAAAGAGGGATGGAATAAGAGACACTGTGATTTTTAGAGACTGAATTGTTTGGGAAAAGACTCAGTAGCTGAATTTGAATCTTTTCATGAAAAAAGTTAAGTTGAAATGTATTAATGAAATTGAAAATGTATTAAGCACTTACTCTGTGATGAGTTTACAAATATTGTCTCATTTGTTCTTCATAGCAACTCTTCACAGAAATAGGTGTCAATATTATTCTTATTTTATGGCTGAGAAAATTGAGACAAACTGCAATAAGAGATTTGTATAAGATCCTATCACTTGTTAGTATCAGAGTCCAGTTTTGAACCAAAACCTTCTTGAATCAAGGTCTATGGCTCAATGTCTTATATTACTCAATTGCCTTTATGTAGACAGAAGGCAGAGTTATTTCTCCATTCCATTTATATATCACAATGCTCTGAAACTTAACCTCACAAAAAAAAAAACTTCAGTAATTCTGACTGTTAAGAATTTTTGGGTAACTTTTATACACTGAGTAGAATGTCCATTTTATTTCCTTCCTGTAATGTCCTTCAGGTAAATGACATTGGGAACCCCTCATGCATGTCAAAAGCTGATCTGTGCCTGGTGAATTAGTCAGCACATTCCAGATTTATTTCTAGGACCCTATGAATGTAAAATGAGTAGGCTCAGCACACCCAGCACACTTCTGTGCCAGAATAAGTGACGTCTTACTTCAGCAGAAGAAAAAGAATTGTCTGACTTGGACAGACTTTTTCAGAAGCAAAGAACTGTCACGTCATTGATAGATATGGTCAAACAATATTAGAATCCTAATTGTTTTTTAATCAGAAACTTGCTTTATACATTTAAGAAAAGGATTCTCTAGAATCCTTTAAGAATCCTAGAATTCTGATGCTTTTTATTTGGAAGATACTGGATGAAAAAAGAAAACTATGAAGAAGATCTTGCAGTATTATTTTATTACTGTTCTTGAAGGAAGAGAAAAAGAACTATAGAATCTTAGTTTCTATGACACATATTTTGTTTATTCTAATAGTAATAATTTATTTTTATGTTCATATAATTATATCGACATTTCAGAGGTAGAAATTTAAAATACATACTTCATAAGTTATTATTGTTTTATTCATTATATTTATTATATATTCATTATATTTGCTCTCCAAGTGCCCAACACAATAAATGTTTGTTGTTATTTGATTGGTTGGTTACTGATTATTTACTCCAATATCTCATTTTATAAATTAGGAAATTGAGGTACAAAGAAGTAAGAAACTTGGTAAAGATCATATAGATAATTATTAGCAAAAGTCAATAATAGAATCCTGGTCTTCTGACACTTGGTCCAGTAATTATATCAAGGAACTATAGAAATTTTTCAGTATTCATATTTAAATCATCTCTATAACCATCCATCAGAGTATCTCTTTTAGAATGCCTACTAAGTTATAAAAAAAAAATTAAATAGTATTTTCCCCTCTAGTTATGTGTATCCAAAGATAGTAAGTGGTTTGGTATGGTTTATACATGTGCTATCATGTAAAATATATTTTCATATTAGTCACAGCTGTGAAAGAGAAACTAGATCAAAAGGAAAAAAAATGAGAAAGAATAAAGTGAAAAAATATGCTTTGATCTGCTTTCTGAGTCCCTAAAATTTTTGTACTTGTCTTGGATCACTGTGTTGCTGAGAAGAGTTCAGTCAATCATATTTAGTCATCACACAATATTGCTTATACTGTACAAAATGTTTTTCTGGTTTTGCTCATTTCACTTTGCAACACTTTGTACAAATTCTCCATGTTTTTTTGAAATCTTCCTGTTCATGTATGATAGTATTCCATTATGCTTATATACCACAAATTGTTCAGCTATTGTCTAATTAATAGGGATTCCCTAAATTTTTGATATTCTTCTATCACAAAAAGGCTGCTATAAATATTTTTGTACATGGACATTTTTTCCCTTTTTATAGTATCTTTGGAATATAGACCTAATAATGATATTGTTGGGTTAAAGCTATGCACAGTTTGATTGCACTGGGGAAAGTTGTAAATTGTTCTTCAAAATCGTTAGCATGGAAGTTTTAAACTAAGGTCCTTTAATAGACTGCACAGCTTCACAAACTTCACTGGGAAAAAAATTTATTTTCAATAATCTTTAGCTGAAAGCTAGCATTTCCTACAACTACAAATTGAAAAAGTAAATTATTCTGCAAAGGAATTTCACCAGACTTCCAAAAGGCTCCATGACACACAAATAAATGAAGAGTCTCTGAACTGCCAACTGAAAAATCTCTTTTCAATTCAGTTTGTACAGTACCTAATTAACAATAAACAGTGGTAAAATTATTTTTAAAATGTTATTTCATAATGGACATTTTACTCATTATTAGGTTTCTATGCATATTATAAATTAGAAAAATAAGTAGAATTCCTTGAAAAGATTTGAAAATATAGGGTTAAAGTAGAGAACTGAGTCTGACAATATGATTAGGCATGAAAATTATATCTTTGATCTGACTGGATCAGAGGGTACAGTGTACAGAGTGCTGGACTTGAAGTCAGGAAGACCTGAGTTAGATGCTCTTTATCTTTGTGATCCTGAACATTTTCTTCATCTGTCTATGTCAGGTTCTTCACCTGTAAGTAGGTATAATAATAGTATCTATTTGCACTATCCAGACAAGCTCTCTGGAGGATCTTGGTAACA
The DNA here is from genome assembly GCA_023553655.1 of Myrmecobius fasciatus. Lineage (NCBI taxonomy): Eukaryota > Metazoa > Chordata > Mammalia > Dasyuromorphia > Myrmecobiidae > Myrmecobius > Myrmecobius fasciatus. Next base: position 13,511 of record JAJPUD010010935.1, on the reverse strand, counting down.
ACCCAAGTCCTTAGTCTTAGAAGAGGAGTGATGAGGCAAGGACCCCCATGGATTGTCAAATATGGAGTCCATTTATTTAAAGTTCTCTCAGCCTTAAATACCTTAGTACAATCACATTATTACAGCATACTGAGCATGTGCTAATTATAGTATAATTACATCACTACAGCAGATTGAGGCATGTGCTAACTATAGTAAGATTACATCACTACAACACACTAAGCATATGCTAAATATAAGCACCTTGCTATTATTATGTAAATTCACATTTACTGCTTCAAGTAGAACACAGGTTATTAGGTTCCCTGACTTCATAGGAAGATTGAAATGCCCCCAAGGGGAGGTGAGAGTTGAACCAGACATTGTCAGCAAGTTCCCTCTGAGCTGAAGGGTTTTATACCTCACTGAGAGTTCTTCCACTGTATGGCCATTTACATCTACCTCCTAGTGTTGTTGTGAAAATAAAATGAGATGATATTTATGAAGTGCTTAGAAGACCTTAAAGCTATATATACTTATTTATGTAATTATCTATATGTTTATGCATGCATGTATGTATATGTTGGATGTTGTGGTTATATTTTGATTTCCAAAGTCCACTGGTATGGGGTTCTCTCCCTTTTGATGGAAATCAATACACATTGCCTGTTTGAGAGGCAGGAGCTAAGATGGCAAGAATGAGAGTGAAGAGAGCTTTACTTTACTCACTTTGAATTTCTTCAGTCTCATAAAATCTCTTGGAATATCTCTTTGGGTGTGTCTGACTTCTGACTTTAAGGGTGAAGTTGTATCATCCCAAAACCAAAAGTTGCTGAAGGGAAAATAAGATTTTCCTAAGAAATGAACATGAGAGGAACTAGAAGTCAACACAGTATCCCTCTTACCAGTTTGCTGCAATAGAAACTTTGGAGTTTTTGCTCTTGGGTAAGATCTGAAGTACTTGTTCTCAGCTAAACTGAGTCATCTTGTCTTCAGGGGAAAAGTTTCTTCACATTGTAATTTCTGATATTTATCTATTTGCATATATATGTAAACATATATATGAGAGTCCATATATATCTATGTATGCATACACACATATACATACATATATATATATATATTCCCATATGCATTCTTTCTCTGATATTTGTTTTAGTTTCCATTTGGATAAATTGATCTTTATGCTGTTTACTATGTGTGTTCACTGTGGAAGTGGCATTTGAGGGAAAAGAGATCAAGTCTTGGATATAGAACTTGGAATTCTCCTTTCCCTTTTGGTGAACAGCAATGAGAAGTCTAGCTTGAACTTGAAAATTACAACTCCTTAACTAACTAATAATCTAGCTGAGAGCAGCTAGATGGTGCAGTGAATAGAGCACTGACCCTGGAGTCACTGATTTCAAATATAGCCTCAGACATTTAATATTTATTACTGTGTGACCCTGGTTAGTCATATTGATTTCACCATTTATAATGTCAAAGCCTTGGAACCAATCCCCTTCTCTTTCTTTCTGTGACTAAGAAATATTCATTGTCTGAGTCCATCTGGAAAGTTAGAGATAATTCTTTGGATGGCAAAACAGATATCAAAAGTTAGCTTATTGATATGTAGATAGTAGGTCAGACTTGCTGATGTCCTCCCTTGTCTGTCAAGGATAATGAATTTCCTTGAGGTAGGAAAAGAATAATGATTAGCAGATGAACCAGACTTGTAAACTTTCTGGATCTCATGGCATGTCAGCTGAATTTTTCAACTAATTTCAGAGATAAAGAACCATTACTTAAACTATTACAGTTTGACTCTATTGCAATGATATAAAAAATAAAATAGGTATGGAAAAGGAATTGTACCAGAAGAAGAGGAATGGGGAGATAAAATGGGGTAAATTATATCACATGAAGAGGCAAAAAAGAGCTGTTAAAGTTGAGGGAAAGCAGGGAGGAGGATTTGCTTGAATTTCAATCTCATCAGATTTGGCTCAAAGAGAGAATATCAGATATATTTAGTTTGATATAGAAACTTATCTGACCATATAGAATAGTAGGAAAAAGGGAAAAGTAAAGGGGGAGCCTAATAGAAGGGAGAACAGAAGTAGAAGGGGAAAGGGATAAGAAAGAGGAAAAGGGCTGAAGAAGGGGAAAACAAATTGAGGAAGGTGGTAGTCAGAAGCAAAACATTGGTGAAGAGGGAAAGGGGAAAATAAGATGGTGAGAAATGCAGAGTTAGTAATTTTTAATTGTGAATGTGAATGAGATGAATTATCCCATAAAAGGGAAATAAAAAGCAGACTGAATTAAAAGCCCGAATCAAACAATATATTATTTACAAGTAACACATTTAAATCAGATTGATACATACAGAGTAAAGGTAAAAGTTTGGAGCAGAATTTATTATGCTTCAGCTGAAATAAAAAATCAAATCAAAACCAAAACCAAAACCAAAAGAAACAAACAAACAAAAAAACAAAAAAGCCAGGATAGTGAATCCTGATCTCAAATCAAGCAAAAGCAAAAATAGATCTAATAAAAAGATAAGGAAGAAAAATATTTTTAATACTTTTTATTTGCAAAACATATGTATGGGTAATTCCTAAACATTAACCCTTAAAAGCTTTCTGTTACAAATTTTTCCCCCCTAGTCCCCACCCCTCCCCTTGATAGCAGGATATCCACTACATGATAATTATGTTAGAATACTTAAATAGAATATATGTATAGTTATTGCCACACATCATTTTTTTGTTCAGGAGAAATCGTATCTATAAGAAAGAATAATCTGATAAAGGAAATACAGTGCAAGCAAACATCAATAGAGAACATGAAAATGTTATGTTGTGGTCCACATTTCACATCCCTCTCTCTGGGTGTATATGGCCTTCTTCACTGAACAATTGGAATTGGTTTGAAGCATTTCATTGTTGAAGAGAGTCATGTCCCTTAGAACTGATCCTCATATAGTACTGTTGTTTCCGTGTAAAACGATCTCCTGGTTCTGCTCATCTCACTCAGCATCAGTTCATGCAAGTCTCTCCCGGCCTCTCTGAAATCGTCCTGCTGGTCGTTTCTTACAGAACAATAATATTCCATAACATTCATATACCATAATTTATTCAGCCATTCTCCAATTTATGGGCATCCATTCAGTTTCCAGTTTCTAGCCATCACAAAAAGAGCTGCCACAAACATTCTTGCACATGTGGGGCCCTTTCTTTCCTTTATGATTTCTTTGGAATATAAGCCCAATAGAAATGCTGCTGGGTCAAAGGGTATGCACAGTTTGATAACTTTTTGAGCACAGCTCCAAATTGCTCTCCAGAATGGTTGGATCCGTTCACAGCTCCACCAACAAGGAAAATATATTTTGTTGAAGGATAAATAATATCAATAACATTGTCGCTGTAGATAAGGAAGTAGTATCAATAGTAAATATATATGAACCAAGCAATATAGCATCTAGATTCCTAAAGAAGTCGAGAGCTCTAAGAAGAAATGGATAACAAACCAATACTAGTGAGGGATCTCAACCTTGCTCAATCAGGACTAGATACTATTAAACTACAAAATAAATAAGAAATTTAAGGAGGTAAATAGAATTTTAGGAAAGTTGGCATGATCGATCTTTGGATTAAACTGAATGGAGACAGAAAGGAATATATGTTTTTTTTTTTTTTTTTTCCCTTGGCAGTACATGGACCTGACACAAAAATTGAAGTTAATTTTCTGGCATGGTGCTGGCATATATTAGTGCATAAAACCCTGGAATTCAAATGTAGAAGGGCAGAAATAGTAAATACATATTTTTAAGTGCAATAAAAATTACAGATAATAAAGGGCCAGGGAAAATAGTCCAGAAATTAATTCAAAGCTAGATAATCTAATCCTAAAAAATGAGTGAGTGAAATAACAAATCTTAGACACACTTGATAATTTCCTTCAAGAGAATGATAATGAGACAACATGCCAAAATATATGGTATGCAGCCAAAACAATTCATAGGGGAAATTTTATATCTATACATGCTTACTTGAATAAAATAAAGAGAAGATAAATGAATTGGGCATGTAATTTAAAAAGCTTAAAAAGAAAGACTGTTATAGGACAAAATCAATTAATTGTAAATAGGATAAATTTATAAAAAAGCATAATAAAATTAACATGTTCCTTGGAGAAGGGTTCAGGGAGAAGAGTTAAAGATGTCTATTTTGCTTATGTTGAAGTGACACAATGGCACCCCTATACTATATATGTGGGGCAACCTTGCTGCAGTATTTTAACTGAAGAATCATATAATTAGGGATGGGAAGGACCTCAGATATTTGCTAATTCAACTTGACTTGTTTTAATAACGACACAACTGAAATCAAGATGAAGTCTTTGGAATTTATGTACCTAAGATCACATAGGTATATTAATTGGCAAATCCAGCATATGAATCTAAATTTTCTTTTTAATGTAGTGTGTTTTCCACTGCATCATGAAGTCATTTTCTGATAAATGATTAGTAAAAGTATTCTTTTGATAACATTCAATCCAAAATACTAGAGATGCCTGGAACTGAAAAAAATACTAGAGGTCATTTAGTCCAATTGTTTTTTTAATTTCCAGAGAAGAAACAACTGAGACAAGGATAGGTGAAATTATTTCCCTAACAAACACAGTTGGGTTCAGTACTAGATTGAGATGCCCTTAATCCAATTTCTTGTCCAAATAATGTCAAACTCACTGAGGTAAAACAAAACAAAACAAAACAAAACAAAAACACCATATGTTTGCATATGTGTTGGCCAAATAATGCCTCAGAAAATCACATTAATTTTTTGTTTTATTATATTTTTATTTTTTACAATATTTTACAATTATCTTTTATTCAATAATGCCCTTAGGAATGTTGTGGGCAGAATGTGGGCTCCAATTTTGATACCTCCCATTATACTACAACCTTATTATTATTATTATTATTACATGAGTATTATTCAACAAATAAAGTCATATAATTCACTAACATTTCTGTAGTACTTAATACCATTAAAAGTCTTTTTTCATCTCATTTTATGAGATAGGTCCTACAAGTGTTATTCCCACAAATGAAGAAACTGAGCTTCAGAGATATAAAATTACCAATTGTTCATAGCTGGTAAATGAGAGAGTCCTTCATTCTTGAAGAGGATGAAAAATGACACTGTCATGTTGGAGTCAAGTTATAGTATATTCATCTGTGGATGTCCAGACAAATATGAGCTCAGAATATTCTATCAAAAATTGTGTACAGAGAGTCCAAATGAATATTTGGGCTGGATTCTCTAATGTTGCCCATTTCGCATTTCTTCTGGCTACTTCAATTTTGCTTTCTTCATAGAGCATAGCACCTTCTCTGATGAGGACATGTTATGTTGGGTGATCCTGAACCAGTTTCTACTATGTTATGCAATCAATTATAAAGCTCTTAAGAGAGACCTTGGGAGTATCTTTGTATTGCTTTTTCTGATCACTACATGAATTCTTGCCCTGTATGAGTTCTCCATAAAAATAGCCTTTTTGGCAAGTATATGTTTGGCATTTGAACAATGTGATCAACCTAATGGAGTGGTAGACTTTGAAGCAGAATTTTAATGGTTGGCAGATTAGTTTGAGAAAGGATGGCAGTGTCTGATATCTTACCTCCCAGGTAATCTTCAAAATATTTCTGAAACAATTTAAATGAAAGTAAGTCAAATTTCTGGCATGGTGCTGGCATATTATCCAGATTTCATAGGCAGACAATAATGGGGTCAGCATAATGGCTCTGTAAACCTAGAATTTGGTAGTTAATCTAATTTTTCTTCTGCTTTGCACTTTCCTTCAGAGCCTTCCAAACACTGAACTCTGACGAAGCATGTGTCACTGCTAAGGTAAATGAACTTATTCACAGAATTCAAAACTTTTCCATTTGCTATAACCAATGGTTTTTATATAATGATGCTCTTGTGGTGATTGAGGGACCACTTGTGTTTTCTTGGTGTTAATTGTTAGGCCAAAATTAGCACAAGCAGCAATCGAGCAGCATTCTGTTGTCCTTCAGGTTCAGAAGGTTCATTGAGTGCACTATCATCAGCAAAGAAACAAAACAAAACAACAACAACAAAAGAAATCATGCACTGATACTCCCTCCACTTAAGTTTTGGCTTGCAGCCTTTTCAAGTTGAAAATTTACCATCAGTGTGGTAGCTGACCTTAATGTCATGTTCATTCTCTTTGAAGGCATTTGACAATATGGCTGAAAACACCATTCCAAAAAAGCATGGAAGCAAGCAGATAGACTTTTTTTATTCCATTGGTGCCTGGGAAAGTGCAAGAACGTTGTCCATTATGCAGAACCCAGGCAAGTATGCCATCATGAAATTGATGTACAATACTGATGAACTTTTCAATAAAATCTAATTTTGGCACAACTTATAGTATCAAAGGCTTTGACCAGATCTATAAATGTGTTATCTTTGTTCTGTTCCTGTTATTCCTTCTGGAGATGTCAGGAAGCAAACACCATATTGACCATTTCCTGGATCTTTCTGAAACTACATTGGCTCTCAGGCAAATAACCATTTTATAGGTAAAGGATCAGCCTATTAAGGAAGACTCTGGATAAATTTTGCCAACAATGACTAAGAGAGATCCTCCGTCCCTCTATACCCCGTGATTGTCATGGGACAATTTTCTTTTATAGAAATAAGCAATGGAAATATCCTCATACAACTGGGTAATAGCATACTCTTAGCACACAAACCATAAAATTTCAGCCAGCTTTTGTATGAGCAATGGACCCTTCACTTTATAAATCTCAGCTGCAATAGAAGCAGCACCAGGTGCTTTGCCACATGAAGGGAACTTAATAACATTTAAAATCTCTTCTTCAGTAGGAACTTCAACTATGGAGGGATTGACTTCAACCTTAAATAAAGCCTAGGCTTCAGTATTCCTTGTTGATTGTCTGTTGAGAATACAATGGTTGAACACCTATCTCTCCAGGATCATTACTGAGTAATTGGGATGCTCCATAGGTCTTTGCCAACAAAAAGCCTTCAGAGCATCATAAAAGTGCTTTCGATTGTTACTATTATCATAAAACTGAATTTCATCTGTCTTCTTACTGAGCTAAGAATCCTACATCTCTTCAAGCTTTGTCCATCCTTTAATTTTGATATAATTAAATGCTTACTTCTTAGAGATGGATGAACTATCCTGTTGGTATAACCTGTGGAGTTCTCATTTTTCATTTAGCAGTTTCTTAATTTCCCCATTATTTTTATGAAACAATTCTGGATATTTGTGTGATTTCTGACCCATATGAGTGAATAAAGTGCTGAATACCAAATTTCTGAGAGATCCCTATTCCTTTTCTTTTTCACTGTTGCCAACTCTGTATTGGTTTAACTTTCCCTCCAAATTAGGTATATACTTTTTAAACTCAGAAAAGTGCTCTAATCTGTTGACATTAATTCTTCTGGTAGTCATTTTGTCTTAAGCCTAACCATTTTATGGAATGTGAATATTTAGTTTGGAGAGGATAAGTTTTTTGTGCCCAAAGTGAACCAAAATAACATACCTATTTTGGGGTCAAGGGATAATGTGTTCAACTGTAGCTGATCAGACCAATACAATCTCATTTGGCTCTACCACAAGTTGGGAACAAATAGTACATGTGGGGTGAAGATTTCTCTAAATGTGTGCATATGAACCATGTTTATTTTGATTTATTGCAATTCTGTTTTGCTCATAGAACATGGAACAGCATGCCATTTAGGTGGTGCTGAGCCAGTGACTCCCATGTATCACAATCAATTTCAGTTTCAGAAAGACCTTTAGAGAACTCATACTGCTCATTCTGACCTACATATGAGCACTTGCTCTGTGTGAGTTCTCTGTAAAACATTTTTAGGGAAACAAATTTTTGATATTCAAACAACATGGATATCCCATCAGTATTATATTCTCTTCAGTAGAATTTGAATGCTTGGAAATTCACCTCAAGAAAGAACCTCAGCTTCTAGTACCTTGTCTTCCAGGTGATTTTCAAATTTTTTTAAGACAATAAAAATGGAAGCAATGCAATTTTCTGTTAAGACCCTGGTATACTATCCACATTTCACAACCATACAATAATAATATCAGCATATTGGATCTATAGACCTTCAGTTTGGTAAATAACTTAATATGCCTTCTCTCCCACATTTTCCTTCAGAGCCTCTAAAATACTGAGCTAGCCCTGGCAATGTGTATGTCAACCCAATCCATTGAGTACATCCTTGGAAAATAAACTATTAAAGTATGGACAGCACACAAAATTTCTTCATTTGTTCTAACCAATGGTTAAACATATGGATGATGCAGTACTAATCTGTGGAGAAACATCTGTTTTCTTGATGTGAATTGACAGGCTATAATTAGGCACAAGTAGCAGATACTCAGTTTATAATCTTTTGCATCTCAGCTTCAGAGGTTGTCTTGAGTGCCTAATCATCTGTGAACAAAAAGTTGTGTGCTAATTCTCTCTTTATGTTATTCTTGACTTATAGCTTTTTCAAAAATTAACTTACCATCAGTATGATAACTGACCTTGATGCCATTTTCATTCTCGTTCAAGGCATTTGTAAATGCCTCAAATGACACACTATCTAAACATTTGAAAAGAAAGTTATATGAGTTATTAGAAGAAAATAGTCAAGCTAAACACCTCAGTGTACCACTTTTAGATGCAGATACATCTAACATATATTAACAAAAAAGTTAAGGATCTGAATAGGTTTAGGAAAAAATATTTTTTATCTCTGGAGGGGATTTAGGGAAGATTGTAGAATAAGGCAAAAATTACCTAGTTGTTCCAAATTCCCAAAAGTAATTTAAAGTAATGCTTCAAAGTGAACTTTAGAACAGTAGAAATAATTAAAAGTCAAGGTAAAGGAGCTGTCCAAGCTGATAAGTTGGGAGGATATTAGGAAAGATCTGACTTCTTGCAGTGGTGATTTGTCCTGATTGAAATGCAAGTACCTTAGGTAGAAACATCAAGAAACAATAAGTCAAGATTATCCCCAAAACTTGCCATATGGGAAAATTGCAACCAAAAGAACAAAATTGTAACCTGTCTTTTCATATCATGCAGCATTCCTCTACTTACCACTTTCATTGGGTATGGATATGATCAAAGCACCACTCGGGTTTTGCCATGTCCTGCTAAAGTTAAAGTTCTTTCAGCCATGACTGATACATAGTTGAAAGCAATCACATTTTAGGACTTTTGCAAACATCATGAAGCCAAAGGTAGGGATTAGGTTCCTCCCAATTTTAGGCATTTATGGCATTAAGGCTAACTCTTTAGTTTTTCAACAGTCTTTCATAAGAGAAATAATCAAGTGTAGATTTTTCAGGTTGTAGACAATTTGTATATTGATGAATTATTGGTTTGGATTAGTAATTTCATGTTTCTTAAAGTCTCTCCTTATTAAATGACAAGCAAACACAGACATACTGCTAATGCCTTTTTGAATTAGTCTTTTTGGATGGTTGCTTGCTTTTGGCTTAATCCTTGGAAGACATCTGTTATTCAAGTTAATCAGAATGTTTCACAATTTTTTTTTTGGATTTTTTTCAGTTTAGTACTTCATCTTTTAAATCTATAGAGGTAGAAAAAATAGAGGGGAAAAGTTGCTTTCATATTATTTGAATCCCTGGAATTCAAGTATTAAAGTGTTAGATTTTTTCTCAATGCACTCTATGAATAGAAACACTGATCCAGTCCAAGATGAACAGATTAGGTTACTTGGGAAAATGGCACAGTCTTTCACTCCTTTACACATCTCTTTTTCATGCCCACTATTCAGCTGCTTAAAAGTTACCTCCAGACTTCCCTCTCCAGAATTAAAACTGAGAATATCACTTCTGTTTTTATCCACATAACATGTGACTGACTAAAATTACATCTATGTAGTCATTTTTTTTACTAATCATTAGGAGAGCTATATATAACTTTCCAATTCTGATCAAATGATTTCTCTGTGGCAGGATTCTTCATTTAGTGAGAAACCACAGAAGTAGAATTCTTTTGTTTTTAATTGGAGAGGAAGCTGAAACTGTTTTTAGCCTCTTGGAGGAGCAGACATTCCATAAAAGGAAAATGTGAAAAACCTCATTGACTACAAGAATTTCTGAGCATGGGAACAACTCTAGAGTAAAGTGCTTTTTTTGGAAGTTGGTGGTTGTTAGACTTTTCAAGACATGGAACCACTTTGAATAAAATTTGTAAAGACAAACATCCACTTTAAGCATTCATGAAGGCTACTATCACAGTAAGATCTGGTAAGAGTGTTTCCCTCATTTCCTCTAGGGGAGGGAGAAGGTAATAAACATTTCTATAGTGTCTACTATGTGACAGACACTATGATAAGTTCTATTTTTTAAATTTCATTTTCAAACTTTATTTTTATCTTAAAACAACCCTGAGAGGTATGTTCTATCATCACCACCATTTATAATCTGAGGCAAACAGAAATTAAATAATTTGCCTAGATTAACAAATTTAGTAAATGCCTAAGGCTGGATTTAGAATTAGATTTCCTATTCCAGGCCCAATATGGCATGATGTGGTGATACATTTGGTCATGAGACAAATCCACCAAATTTGATGGGCCATGATCTTGGTAGGAGGATATTTTCAAACCATTAGATAATTAAGAAACGGTTTCAACACAGTAAGATACTATCAAGATGCTGTGTCAAGAGAAGACACAACTTGATCCTGGGATCCATAGGCAAATCATCCTGGAAAAAGCGTTGTTGCTTTCTGAGAAAACTGGCCTAGTCCTTGTTAGAGTAGAGGAAGAGATTGGAGAATGTTGGTAGCTATTGGTCCTATCACACTTTCAGTTCTCTAGAAGTTCAACTATTTCAAGGACATTATTGTAGAAGTTTGCAAAGTACTTTTTCACACATCATTTCATTTTATCTTCAGAAACCATAAGAAGTTAGTGCTATAGGTATTAGGGTTGTCATTTCATGGCTAACTAGTCTACTTACTTTTCTCTGACATTATATCTTTCATCTACATGTTTTGTTTTGTTTTCTTTTCTTTTTCCATAGACTGATTTTCATGTTTGGAATGAATTAACTTATCTTTGTTGTTTAGAATCCCTAGTCTCCATCAAGTTCTAGTTCAAGTTCTATCTAGTTATGAGGTCTATCATAGGCCTCCTTTATTGCTGGCATTTCCCTCTCACTCCACCCCACCCGAATATTAGTTTCTATTTATGTTGAATATATTTTCTATGTACTGTCTTCAAATGTATATTACCATTGAATTTATATATATATATATACATAAATACATAAATACATATATGTGTGTTTGTGTATATCTATAGCTACATATGTAAATTTTAGTACAATGTCTGCAATATAGTAGCCATTTAATAAATAATTGTTGATTAACTGTTGTTTCTGTATAATCAAATGCCATCTGCATGAGGACCAAGTTCTTTTTATTTTATTTTATTTTTAGTTTTAGTTTAGTTTAGTTTAGCTTTGTTTAGTTTATTGTTCCAGTACTTACTATGGAATAAACATTTTTAAAATGCTTCAAAAAATGTTCTAGAACAAGGTTCAGAAGTTCAGTAAATTGGTCATAGTCACACTGGTAATAGGTTTTATTGGTGGTTAAGTGTAGACTCTCCTGACAACAAGCCAAGTGATAATTCCCCTCCATAATGTTTCTCTTATCCTGTACTCAGTTACAAGAGTGACCAATGAATGTCAGATTCTTATCATTGCAATGTGAATAATTATTGAGGCAGATGCGTATTTTGTCTACACAACACCTATATTTTTTCAGCCATAGTAAGACAGTCTCATTTTAACAACTAGGAAATTAGTGAACAACTTCTTGTATAACCTTCAAATGTGCATTTTTGTATAGTACTGATTTATATGCAGGCAGGGAGCTGGCAAAGATTTTAAAGTACTTAATAAATATAGGAGACTTTTTTTGACAATGTGAGGGGAGACAAGTGATGAGAGTGGCCACTACTTATAAGATACTAATAAGTTCAATGCAAAATTATTATATGTATGACAGATTTTTTTTTCATTTACTTGAATGGATAAACTTCTATTACAAAACAGGGATGAATTTGTAGATTTCAGTGTCTATTAGGACTGGACTTATGGGACACTGCAAAGTTTATAAGGTCTTGGAAAATCAAAATATTTTCTAATGGATTATAAATTGAGTGGCTCAGAAGAAAATTATTGGGTCAAATGAAGGGTGCTCTTGGCAAATGAAATCTAAAAAGATGATTCAGCCCATGATGTTTTTTCATTCAATATAATGGTTTTTTGCTGGATATAATATTTTTGGTTACAGGCCTAATATTTTGATTGTTAATATATAATGTTCTAGGATCTGGGATCTTTTATTATAGCTGCTGATAGATCCTGTACAATTCCTATTGTAGCTCCAGCATATTTGAATAGTTTTTATGTTTGTTTGCTTTTCTCGTTGTGATTTCTTTTTTTTTCTTCTATCTGGGGATTTTCAAAAATTAGCAATAATGTTCCTGTGTGTTTTTATTCTAGATGTGGTGATTTTTTCTATTTCTATTTTCCTTTCTTGTTCTATCACATCAGGACAATTTTTTTGATTATTTCTTGTATTATGTCAAGATTCTTTTTTGGTCACACTTTCAGGTAATCAAATTATTCTTATGTTTACACTTCTTAATATGGTCTCTTTCTTATATGATGTTTCAGTTTCTTTTCTATTTTTTTCATTGTTTATACCTTCTTCTGTTATTTCTTGATCTCATATCTTCCCTGGCTTTCCTTTACCAAATTCTTATTTTTCAAAAAATTATTTTCTTGGGTGGAGCCATGGTGGCGGAGATCAGACAGGATTCTCTGTAACCTCCTCTAACCTCCCCTCAAACCAACAAAATATGAAGCCTCTAGACTGATTTTGAAGCAAAAAAATCCACAATATCCGGAGAACAACACGATTCTAGAAGAAGATACTCTGGAAGAACCTCAAAACAGGTCTGTTTTAATGGGGCAGGGGGTGGCCTACTGAACCCAGACTGCAGCACAGGGAGACCGGGGCAGGGAGCTGGAGCAGGAAGCTGGAACAGGAGTTGGAACAGGAGTGGGAGCGTTGTGCTTTTCACACACCTGGGAGTCTTCTGCGGGCCTCTTGGAACAATTTGTCCTGATTGTGGGCAGGTGGTTTGGAGGGTCTGCCTTTTGAGGGGGATAGATTGTGAACCACTGAACCCCTGATGAGCATCGTAACTAGCTGCCATTACACAGCACCTTAAAGCAATCAATCAAACAACAGGTCTGATAAGCACCAGAAATAATTCAATCAGCAGAGCTGCCCAGCCCCTGACATAATTCAATCAGCAGAACTGCCCAGTTCCTGAAATAACTCAATCAGCAGAACTGCCCCAGGGCAAATTAAAGCAGCTCTCCCACCTTTGCCCTAAACAGACCTCACACCTTTAAAAAAAATGAAT
>JAJPUD010010934.1:43902-57941 GCA_023553655.1 Myrmecobius fasciatus | reverse complement strand
TGTATAATGATCTGGTTCTGCTCGTTTCACTCAGCATCAGTTCATGCAAGTCTCTCCAGGCCTCTCTGAAATCGTCCTGCTGGTCGTTTCTTACAGAGCAACATATACCATAATTCATATAACATTCATATACCATAATTTATTCAGCCACTCTCCAATTGATGGGCATCCCTTCAGTTTCCAGTTTCTAGCCACTACAAAAAGGGCTGCCACAAACGTTCTTGCACATGTGGGTCCCTTTCCCTCCTCTAAGATCTCTTTGGAATATAGGCTCAATAGAAACACTGCTGGGTTAAAGGGTATGCACAGATTGATAACTTTTTGAGCGTAGCTCAAAACTGCTCTCCAGAATGATTGGACCCGTTCACAGTTCCACCAACAATGTATCAGTGTCCCAGTTTTCCCACATCCCCTCCAACATTCATCGTTATCTTTTTCTGTCATTTTAGCCAATCTGACAGGTATGTAGTGGTTCCTCAGAGTTGTCTTAATTTGCATTTCTCTGATCAATAGTGATTTGGAGCAACTTTTCATATGACTAGAGATGGTTTTAATTTCATCATCTGAAAGTTGTCTGGTCATATCCCTTGACCACTTATCTATTGAAGAGTGGCTTGAATTCTTATATATATGAGACAATTCTCTATATATTTTAGAAATGAGGCCTTTATCAGAACCATTAAATGTAAAGATGATTTCCGAGTTTGATGCATCCCTCATAATCTTGTCTGCATTAGTTTTATTTGTACAGAAACTTTTTAACTTAATATAATCAAAATTATCCATCTGGTGTTCAATTAGGAGTTACAGATCTTCTTTGGACAAAAATTTATTCCATCTCCACAGGTTTGAGAGGAAAACTATATTATTTTCCTCTAACTTGCTTACAAAATCACTCTTTATATCTAGATCTTGAACCTATTTAGATCTTATCTTGGTATGTGGTGTTAGGTATGGGTCAAGCCCTAATTTCTTCCACACTACTTTCCAATTTTCCCAGCAGTTTTTGCCGAATACTGAGTACTTATCCCAAAAGCTGGGGTCTTTGGGTTTACCAAACACTAAATTGTTAAGATTATTGCCTAGATTGTCCTGATAACCTATCCTGTGCCACTGATTGACTGCTCTATTTCTTAGCCAGTACCAAATGGTTTTGATTACCACTGCTTTATAATATAGTTTTAGATCTGGTACAGCAAGGCCATCTTCATCTGCCTTTTTTTTTTCATTAATCCCCTTGAAATCCTTGACCTTTTGTTCTTCCAAATGAACTTTGCTACTACTTTTTTCTAGATCTGTAAAATAATTTCTTGGGAGTTTGATTGGTATGACACTAAATAAGTAGAGTAATTTGGGTAGTATTGTCATTTTTATTATGTTCTCTCTGCCTACCCATGAGCACTTAATGTTTTTCCAATTGATTAGGTCTGATTTTATTTGTGTGGAAAGTGTTTTGTAGTTTAGTTCGTATAGTTCCTGACTTTTCCTTGGCAGATAGATTCCCAAATATTTTATCCTATAATTTGTTATTTGGAATGGAATTTCTTTTTGTATCTCTTCCTGCTGAACTTTGTTGGTAATATATAAAAATGCTGATGATTTATGTGGATTAATTTTGAATCCTGCCACTTTGCTAAAGTTGTGAATTGTTTCTAGTAGTTTTTTAGTTGAGTCTCTATGGTTCTCTAAGTATACCATCATGTCATCTGCAAAGAGTGATAATTTGGTTTCTTCATTACCTATTCTGATTCCTTTTATCCTTTTTCTTCTCTTATTGCTAAAGCTAACATTTCTAATACAATATTAAATAGTAATGGTGACAGTGGGCAGCCGTGTTTCACTCCTGATCTTATTGGGAATGGTTTTAGTTTGTCTCCATTACATATGATGCTTGCTGATGGTTTTAAATAGATGCTACTGATCATTTTAAGGAAAAGCCCATTTATTCCTATACGCTCTAGTGTTTTTAATAGGAAAGGGTGTTGGATTTTATCAAAGGCTTTTTCTGCATCTATTGACATAATCATATGGTTTTTGTTAGTTTGGTTATTAATATAATTAATTATGCTGATAGTTTTCCTGATATTGAACCAGCCCTGCATCCCTGGTGTAAATCCTACATGGTCATAATGTACTATCCTGGGGATGACTTTCTGTAATCTCATTGCTAATATCTTATTTAAAATTTTTGCCTCAATATTCATTAGGGAAATTGGTCTATAGTTTTCTTTGCCTGTTTTCACCCTACCTTGTTCAGCTATCAGCACCATATCTGTCTCATAGAAGGAATTTGGCAATATACCTTCTGTGCCTATTTTCTCAAATAACTTGTATAGTATTGGAATTAATTGTTCTTTGAATGTTTGGTAGAATTCACATGTAAATCCATCTGGCCCTGGAGATTTTTTCTTAGGGAGTTGGTTAATAGCTTGTTCTATTTCTTTTTCTAATATGGGGCTATTTAAATAATTTATATCCTCTTCTGTTAACCTGGGTAATCTATATTTTTGTAGATATTCCTCCATTTCATTTATATTATCAAATTTATTGGCATAAAGTTGGGCAAGATAACTCCTAATTATTGCTCTAATTTCCTCTTCATTTTAGGAAAGTTCTCCCTTATCATTCTTGAGGCTAACAATTTGATTTTTCTCTTTCTTTTTTCTTATCAAATTAACTAAAGGCTTATCTATTTTGTTGGTTTTTTCATAAAACCAACTCTTAGTTTTATTTATTAATTCAATAGTTTTCTTATTTTCAATTTTATTAATTTCTCCTTTTATTTTTAGAATTTCCAATTTGGTATTTAATTGAGGGTTTTTAATTTGTTGTTTTTCTAGTTTTTTTAATAATAAGCCCAATTTGTTGATCTTTTCTTTCTCTATTTTATGCAAGTAAGCATCTAGAGATACAAAATTGCCCCTTATAACCGCTTTGGCCCTATCCCACAAATTTTGGTATGTTGTCTCCTTATTGTCATTCTCCTGGATGACATTATTGATTGTGTCTATGATTTGCTCTTTCACCCATTCATTCTTCAGGATTAGATTATTTAATTTCCAATTAACTTTTGGTTTATTTTCTCCTGGCCTTATATTGCATGTGATTTTTATTGCATCATGATCTGAAAAAGATGCATTTACTATTTCTGCCTTTCTGCATTTGATTTTGAAGTTTTTATGCCCTAACACATGGTCAATTTTTGTATAGGTTCCATGGACTGCTGAGAAAAAAGTAAACTCCCTACTGTCTCCATTCAACTTTCTCCATAGATCTATCATACCTAGCTTTTCTAACAATTGGTTTATCTCCGTAGTTTCTTTCTTGTTTATTTTGTGGTTTGATTTATCTAGTTCTGAGAGACCAAGGTTGAGATCTCCCACTAGTATCATTTGGCTGTCTATTTCTTCTTGCATCTCTCTTAATTTCTCCCCTAGGAATTTGGATGCTATTGCACTTGGTGCATATATATTTAGTATTGATATTGCTACATTATCTATGGTACCCTTTAATACAATATACTTTCCTTCCTTATCTCTTTTGATTAGATCTATCTTGGCTTTTACTTGATCTGAGATAAGGATTGCTACCCCTGCTTTTTTTTGTTCACCTGAAGCATAATAGGTTCTGCTCCAGCCTTTTATCTTCATCCTATATGTGTCACTGTGTTTTAGATATGTTTCTTGTAGACAACATATTGCGGAATTCTGGTTTTTAATCCAGTCTGATATCTGCTCCTGCTTTATGGAAGAGTTCATCCCATTCACATTCACAGTTAGAATAACTAATTCTTTATTTCCTGCCATCTTATTTACCCAAGTTATTTTTCCCCTTTCCTTTCTCCTTTCTCCCTTCACCTCTCCCCAGTACTTTGCTTTTGATGACCCCCTCTCCTAAACAATCCACCACCCTTTAGATCCCCTCCCCCTTTTTTAAACTCCTTTCCCCTGATTCTTCTATTTTCCCTTGTAATAATTTATCCCTTTCTTTTTCCTCCTTTCCCTCCCACTTCCCTCTAGCAACAGACAAGTTTCTATGTGAAATAAAGTGTCTGATAGACACTTTTAGAGCCCAACCTGATGAGAGTAAAATTTACACAATGCTCATCTCCCTCCCCTCTTTCTCTCCATTATATTAGGTTTTCTTTGCCTATTCAAGAGATTTTATCTTGTTTTTACCTCCTTTTTTTTATCTTATTTTACCACTTTTTCCCTCTTTTCCCCAGAATGACAACCTTTCCCCCTCTAGTTTTCTTTTTCATATTATCAAAGTAATATCTAGTTAATTATACCCTCAAACTTTAAGTATCCCCGTAGTAGAAATAAAGTTCTCAAAAGTCCTTTCCTTTTTACCTTTTTATGCTTCTCTTGAGTTCTGTGTTTGGAGGTCAAATTTTTTGTTCAGATGTGTTCTTTTCATTATAAATAGGTGAAATTCACTTATATCATTGAATGACCATCTTCTTCCCTGGACGATAATGCTCATTCTAGCTGGATAGGTTATTCTCCAAGTTCCTTTGCCCTTCGGAATATCTGGTTCCAAGACCTTCGATCCTTCAGTGTGGAAGCTGACAGATCCTGACAGATTCTAATTATTGATCCTCAGTATTTGAATTGTTTCTTTCTAGCTGCTAGCAGAATCTGTTCCTTGGTGCTATAGTCCTGAAATTTAGCCACGATATTCCTTGGGGTTTTAATTTTGGGGTCTCTTTCAGGAGGTGATCGGTGAATTCTTTCAATGGTGATTTTGCCTTCTGATTCTACAATCTCAGGGCAGTTTTCTTTCAGGATTTCCTGGAAGATAGTGTTCAGATTCTTTTTTTCATCATGGCTTTCAGGAAGTCCAATAATCCTTAGATTGTCTCTCCTAGATCTATTTTCCAAGTCAGTTGTTTTTCCTAGGAGATATTTCATATTTTCTTCTAATTTTTCATTTTTTTGTTTTTGTTTGACTGATTTTTGAAGTCTTATTGAGTCATTCACTTGCATTTGTTCAATTCTTATTTTTAAAGTGTTGTTTTCTTCAGTTACCTTTTTAAGCTCCTTTTGTAACTGGCCAATTGAATTTTTTTGTTCATTGCACTCTTTTTCCACTTCACTAATTTTATTTTTCAATAAATTGGTGTCTTTTTCACATCTCTTTTGCAGGGCATCATATCCTTCTTGCAAGATATTGTATCCTTCTTGCACTGATTTCAATTTATTTTCCCATTTATCCTGCAGCTTTCTTATGAGGTTCTTTATGCAATCTTCCAGAAAGGCCTTTTGAAAAGAGGACCAGTGATGGTCCTTAAAAACTTCCTTTGTAGTTTTGTCTAAAGGAACCTCAGGATCTGGGGTCATCACTTCTTTCTCTTGATAAAAGCTGTCCATGGTGAGAGCTCTCTTTTGCTTCTTCATTTTTTTTAGACAGTGTGGATGTCTCTTTAAGGCTCGGAAAAAATCTTTGCCCTGGGGCAATTCGTGGAATTAACTTAAGGTCCTGGGCAGGTGGGGGCTAGGACTAAATCAGGATTACTCCTTAAACAAGGCAAGTCTGCCAGGACAGCTGCCCCCAATAAGGGCAGAGTGTCCCGAGTGCCTCAGATAAACTCCAGATGTTTGGAATTTGGAGTTTGGAGTTTCTGCCAGGATGAGCTGAGCTGAGTCCCACCCTCACTTCCGGCCTATACCCGAGTCCTTATCCCTCTGTCCCAGTTAGACAAACATGATATGAAGTTCTTCAGAGAGCAGTGTCCAACTATTTCTGAATTCCTTGACTTGAAGATCAGTTCAGAGGCTTATTTTATTGTTGGTTTGACAGAAGTTTTAGGAGGACGCAGAGAGTCAAGTTTTCACTCTGCCATCTTGGCTCCGCCCCCTGGACGTCCCAGCTATTGTGATTATTAACATGATTATAAAATCTCTATCTTGAATAACATTAGATATTTTGTTTGAATGGGTTCCAATGTGCAGGTACATTATGGCATAAAACAACTGTGAAATCCTAGTTCATTTCTAGATATTATAACCAATAGATGGAATTGCTTATTACTAGTGAGACCTCATTCAATAGGAAGAATTAGTATCCAGGAAGTCCCTTGTTTAATTGACAGTTATATACTCCATTGAACTAAGCAGAGTATGGAAATGCCAAATACTTTATGATTCTAAAATAGAATATGACCTTGTGCCCTACCAGCTCCACATCTCTCTGGGATGTATAATTTCCTCACTGGTCTAATTAGTCTGGTGAGTGTAGATTTGCCCAGTTAAAAGTAGCAATGAGCCTCTACCCAGGATTTCCTTGTCTTTTCTGTTTCAATGAACCCTATTCATGTGACCTTGGTACAATAAAATCACTTTGTTAGAGGGACAAACATCATGTTACACTTAACTATATACAGAGTTTTACTCTTAGAATAGGAACAATAAAATAGTAGTTAATAAAACAGCCACCACATGGCAGCTTACCAGCAACTTTCATAGTCCCAGGGTATTACACATTAAACACAGATTTCTCCAAGTCCAGAAATTCTAGGATTATAGTTTGATTTTACTTTTCCATGATTGTTACTATAAGTTGGCAAAAGATTATATGAAGTGAAATAAAGTTCTTTACTGATATTCTTCTCATGTTTTTAGTATAGCTGATTTCCAAATGAGGAATTCTAAGTTTAGATATCAGCTCCCACTCATAATATGGGGCATAGATTCAAGATATAGGACTCATATGTCTAATGTCCTGTTGCTAATAGGAGAATTTAATTGCATTTTACCTAAGATAGCCTCTTTTTCTCCAGGGAAGGCCTTGACATGGAAAAGAATGGCACTCCTATTCTGCTCTAATATCCTACTTCAGGCCTGTCCTTAATGGCCAAGAGTTATGTCATATTTCCTCCCTTCCTCTAAATCAGGAATTCTTAAATTTTTGTGTTTGCTCAATGAGCCCTTTCTCAGAAGAATGTTTTTAAGTAATTGAAGAAAATGGTAAATTTTAATTAAAGGTTAGTAAAAATAAAGATGTATCTCCCACTATTCAAGGATAGCAGTCTGTGAAGTCTTAACTGAGTTCCCTATTTGTTGTTAATTGCTGATTTTCATTGCTTCTATTTACTCACACCTCTCTTGCTTCCCACTGGTCAGTCAAAAGCCAGTTGTTGTATGGAGGATAAAGAGAAAATTAAAGAGTTAAGGAAGTAGAAATGAATTTTAATGTCAAATAAGAACTCAAATTTGAAAATAGTACATAGCATTTGTATTATCAGATTGATTTCCTCAGACCTGGCCCCAATATTTTATTCAACTTTTCTTTATCCTGATGCTGTCCCATGTGCCTAAACTTGTAAGGTTATAGAAGCATAGATTTACAGCTAAGAGGAACTTTGGAAGCCAGAGACCAACTACTGTCATTCAATCATTTTTCTGTTATATTCCCCTCTGTGAGCCAATTTGGGGTTTTCTTGACAAAGATACAGTGATTTGGTATTTGCTTTTCCAGATATTTTGACACATGAGGTGAGGCAAACAAATCAAGTAACTTGACTAGGTAGTAAAATATCTGAGGACAGATTTGAACTCAGGAAGATGAATCTTCCCAACTTTCTGACTAATCTTCCCAGTGCTTTATCCATTGTTTCATCTTCCTGCCCTATAGAAACCATTTAGCCCACTCTTACCAAAAAGGGACTAAGACCCAGTGAGTTGAAGTGATTTATCTAAGAATAGGTAGAAATATCAGAACTAGGCTTTTGTATCCATGTTCTCCAATGGCAAATTCAGCATTCCTTCCACTGTCTCTCATTATGTAAATCCTTCAATATTTTTCAAACCCAAGTTCTCCATGGCTAAATATGTTATTAAGATAATACGTGTAAAGTATTTTATAACCCAAAGCTGATATTTAAATGTGAACATTTATTTTTTTATAATAGCATCAGAACAATATTTCAGTTTTCTGACATATGAATATACCTTTCAGAAATGACAAATGAAGGTTACAGAAAATCCCTGCAGTGCAGTTTTTTAAACACATCTCAATTTTAGAAAGTATAACAAAAAGATTAACATAAAGATCATCTAATTTGTACTTATCAGTTTGTTGCCTAATTCAAACATTACCAAGGATAAGGGGATCATTTTAATAGATGATAAACTCTAAGAGACCACAAAGAAAGAAAAAAAGAAGAAGGATATACACTGTTCAACACAAGTACATCCATTCCTAAATTTTGGTTCTAGGCATATTTCACAAACTTTTGTGTGCATAACAAATATATTCAAAATATTTGAGAAGCTATTTTGCTTAGAGAGGCTTGAAAGCCAAGTGTCTGGCATATTATTGTTGCTTAATAAGTGATTTATGATTGTTAACCAATTCTTTTTAAATGAAAACATCTTACTTATGTAGCAGTTGAATTTAAAATGTTGCCCTTCTCTCACCCACACCTCATCCACTTCTATACCAATTTAAAAACCTTAGCATGGTAAGTCTTCCTCCTGGAGACTTCCCAGGATTTCCTCAAGAAGAGAAAGTGACATTGAATTATTGGGGGCTATGCCAAAGGAGAGGACAGGCTTTAATAGGTTACATCAAGCTGGAAATATTAAAAGGCTTTGTGAAAAAGCCCCTAAAGATAAGGCCCATTCAGGTTTAAACCTCATTGAGAAGTGGAACTCACTTTCTGTTTTCATCACAAAAAAAATCTTGAAAACAATATTCTAAATTTAAGAAAGTTGTATTTTACATCAGTGAAGAGAATGCCTATGTGGGTAAAATTACAGATACTTGAAATGATGAAGTAAAGTTTTAATAAGAAATATCAACATCTCATGTAAAATTTTTAAAAAGAACAAAGAATGCAAACAAATATGAGAATATTATTTAGAAGCATGAGTATCACAAGTGTTTCATTTTAATTATATATTTTTTTATTTCTAGTTCTTTTTCTCAAAATAAGAAATACATATTCTACAGAGATATAGGGGAAACTCAAAACTAAATAAAATGAGGGAAGGGGAAGAGAAGCATTTTTTTATTTTCCTTTATGATGAATTAGTTATGAAAAGAATAAGAAACTTCACACATACCAAGATAAGATCTAAATGGGTTCATGATTTAGTTATAAAGAGTGATATTATAAGCAAATTAGAGGAGCATAGGATAGTTTACCTCTCAGACGTGTGAAGATGGAATAAATTTATGTCAAAAGAAGAACTGGAACTCTTAATTGAACATCAGATGGATAATTTTGACTATATTAAGTTAAAAAGTTTCTCAAGAAACAAAACTAATGCAGACAAAATAAGGAGTGAAGCAATAAATTGGGAAATCATCTTCACATTTAATTGTTCTGATAAAGGCCTCATTTCTAAAATTTATAGAGAATTGTCTCATATTTATAAGAATTCAAGCCACTCTCCAATCAATAAATGGTCAAAGGATATGAACAGACAATTTTCAGATGATGAAATTAAAACTATTTCCAGTCATATGAAAAGGTGCTCCAAAACACTACTAATCAGAGAAATTCAAATTAAGAAAACTCTGAGATACCATTACACACCTGTCAGATTGGCTAAAATGACAGGAAAAGATAATGACGAATATTGGAGGGGATGTGGGAAAACTGGGACACTGATACATTGTTGGTGGAACTGTGAATGGATCCAACCATTCTGGAGAGCAATTTGGAGCTATGCTCAAAAAGTTATCAAACTGTGCATAGCCTTTGACCCAGCAGCATTTCTACTGGGCTTATATCCCAAAGAGATCTCAAAGGAAGGAAAGAGACCCACATGGGCAAGAATGTTTGTGGCAGCCCTTTTTGTAGTGGCTAGAAACTGGAAACTGAATGGATGCCCATCAATTGGAGAATGGCTGAATAAATTATGGTACATGAATGTTATGGAATATTATCGTTCTATAAGAAAAAACCAGCAAGATGATTTCAGAGAGGCCTGGAGAGACTTGTGTGATCTGATGCTGAGTGAAATGAGCAGAACCAGGAGATCATTATATACAGCAACAACAATACTATATGATGATCAATTCTGATGGACATGGCTCTCTTCAACATTGAAATGCTTCAAACCAGTTCCATTTGGTCAGTGAAGAAAGCCATATACACCCAGAGAGAGGGATATGAAATGTGGACCACAACATAACATCTTCATGCTCTTTATTGATGTTGGCTCGCATTGTGTTTCCTTTCCCAGATTTTTTTCTTGTAGACACGATTTTTCTTGCACAGCAAGATAAGCGTGGAAATATCCATACATATATTCAATTTGACATTAACAATTAACATGTAGTGGACTTCCTGCCATCTAGGGGAGGGGTGGGAACTAGGTGGGGAATTTATAACAGAAAAGCTTTGTAAGGGTCATTGTTGAAGAATTAGCCATACATATGTTTTGCAATTAAAAAGCTTCAATAAAATTCATTTTAAAAAAAGAAAAGAAAAGAATAAGAAACTTCATTGAAATTAAAATATACCTCATAATAAAGCAGAACCAACAGCTTGGAGTACCACCCTCACCACCCCAGGATACAATGGTCACTGGACTTGGTTCTTTCACAAGTAAGAGGAGAATGAATTAAGTGATCCCTAAGTGAAACAAAATATGAATTTTCACTTTAAGGAGAAGTGGGGGGGTCAATAAAAGCATTACATAATGGAATATAGTCTTCCCTATCCCTTCCTTCAAATTAAAATACAATAATTTTCCACCTAATATCTCTGTGCAACATCTTTCCATCATTTGAAGGAATAGCTCTTGAAGTGTCCATCAAACAGCACATCATATTTTGAAGAAATTTCATTTGTTCCTCTAGACCCTAACTGTTGCAAACACTATAGAACTAACGAATCTAATCTTATATTGAATGTGTGCATACATACATGCAAATAGATGGATATAACTATAAACAGATATATATATATACACAAATATATGTATATATGCTTACATATATACATGTATATATATGTACATATATATACATGTATATATAATATCACTGCTGCTTTTTCTATGAGAAAATAAGGACTCAGGAAACAAAATATGGAATCTTTCCCTTCTATCTAAATGTTTTGGATGGATTCCACATGGCTAAAAAAATATGACAATGCATTTCTATGGTGTTAAATGACATTTTTGTGAAACTGTGTAATATTTACACTATCCTTTGCTTCTGAGTCCACTAGCACCTGCACTGGGGCAGAAAGGGAAAGAAGGGAATTCCAGTACTATCTACCATAATTTGTTACATGCTCTAATTAAAAATCGGCATAAGCAAAGGTAAAAATGATCAGCTCATTTGAAGTTTGTAGATTACCCCTGAATTCATTTATCATCCTGTCTCCTTTCTTCTTTTACAAGGGTATATGAGAAGTGGCAGTAAAAGTAAAAATTAAAAACCAAGCATTGAAAACGAAAAAAAAAAAAGTTTCACAAATCTATAAAGAACATCTAGGTGGTCCAGTGAATAGAGTGCTGAGGCTGAAGTCAGGAAGGTTCATCTTTTTCAGCTGAAACATGGCCTCAGACACTTACCAACTATGTTACTTTATGCAAGACATTTAACTCTCCTCACCTCAGTTTCCTCATCTCAAAGTGAGCTGAAGAAGGAAATGGAAAATCACTCCACTATCTCTGTCAAGAAAATCCCAAATGGAGTTAAAAAGAGTGGGACATGACTGCAAAGACTCAACCACGACAATAAAATCCATAAAGAGTGGGGAAGTGAGAAGGGAAAAGATATCTAACTTATGGTGCTAGAATGGAAATATGTAGAAAGAAATTTCAAAATATTTAAATAATAAATACCAAAACAACAAGATCAATATAATCTTAGTTTAAAACCCCTTCCTTTTTTTCTATTTCACATTAACAAGCTAATTCTATTACTCAAGTCTAGTAACTGGATTTCAGTGAAATGTGGATGTATACTGTATAATTACTTTTCTTCCAGCCAATTTATAAATATTGAACTTGTATTTAGGAGCATCGTTTATTTCACAAGACACTTCTCTAATTTTTTTCTTCATCTTGATATTGTGAGTTCTAAAATAAGCTACCAAAAGTCATCGAGATGAAGTTATACTACATTGGTGAAAATATAATAAAAAGGTGGAAGGAAGATAGAAAGACAGAAGAAATGAGCAAAGGTTTCTCATTCCATGTGAGTTTTGCTCTTGTCCTTCCCCAAATTCTTCAAGCAATGTTTCACCAACATGCTAGGAATCTTCTACTTTTTGTAATTAACAGTGAAACAAATGGACAATTCATAAATTATCCTTTGCTTGTCATAGATATTTTTGATGGGGAGTTTTATGTGACTTCATGAATATAATTAATTTTTTGTAATTTGCTGCTGTGGAATTATACCCACTATGCAACTCTCCATTACTCTTGTGATTCCTCAGAAATCATGATATTCTACAATACATAGTTATAGGGAATCTCAAGAAAGAGTTGGGGTACAAAAATGGGTTTTCACTTTAAGGAGGATTGGGAGGTCAATAAAAGCATTACACAATTATTCAGATGGAATAGTCTTGCCTCTCTCTTCCTTTAAAGTACAATCAGTTTTCCACCTAATATCTCCATGCAACATCTTTCTATCATTTGATGGGACAGCTCTTGAAGTGTCCATCAAGCAGCATATCATATTATTTTGAAGAAATTTCATTCTCAATTCACTTGGTTTTTCCTAGTTAAAATTTTAAGGAAATATATTTCATGTTACCACAGTCATTATTTCATAAAGAGGAAAAGTAGTAAAGTTCAAACCATTATGAACATCAGTTTCTTCATGTTAAAAAAAAAAAGTAATAGCACCTGTGGACATTCGCTCACAGGATTGTGCATTTAAAGAGGGCAAGATCAAAGATTTAAGATGCCATCTAGTCCAATACTTTCATTTTACAGATGAAGAAACTGTAGCCCACTGAAATTGACTTCCATGTATGATATAATTAGTAATGAGGTTTTGATCCCAAATCTTTTGACTCCAAATCCCTGTATTCTTTGTGCCATATCACTCTGAATTAAATAAGATTATGCATATATAGTACCATATATATGCCGATGAATCACTTAAAAAGTATTCATTAAAGTTCAGTGAAGTTCCAGGCATTCTGATACTGGAGGGGGATACAAATGGAAAATTTTAAACAATCTCTATTTATATACAGAACAAAAGCAAAGAGAATAAGTTTTAAAATAAATACAAAATAGCTGAATACAAGATAATTTGAGAGATAGGACAGTCGCACTTGGGGAATCAAGAAATGGTTTTCCTAGAACAAGAATTCACCTTTTAACATTATGTACCCCTCTGGCAATCTAATATAAGGGTCATGGACTCCTCAGAATGTTTGTAAATTAATAAAAGAAATAGGATTACAATTGAAATGAATTATATTGTATTATAACTATAAAAAATGAGAAATTCACTATCCTAGGTTAAGAACTCCTAAATTAAAAAATAAACTAATGAAAACTTGATTGTTTGAGCTGGATATTTAAAGAAAGGAACTATGAAGTACAAGCTACTGGGAAGGGCATCCCAATCAGTATAAAGGCAAAAAAGATATTTAGACTATTATAATATTTTATCTCTTTTCCAAGAAGAGAAATATGGGAACTAAGAGAAATTTAGGATTTAAATTCAATGCTAAATTCTCACAGAAAAACATGAAAGATAGAGAGTGAATACAGAGGAAAGAGCAATCGAAGTGGAATATGTTTGACTGGAGACTCAAAAAAAGTATCATCCCAAGGAAAGTAAAGAAGGAAAGTGGAAGGAGGATAATAGAAATATAAAAGTTAGGATTTTTTGTTAAAAATTGTCAGTGAAACACCTGTCAGATTGGCTAAAATGACAGGAAAAGTTAATGATGAATGTTGGAGGGGTTGTGGGAAGGTTGGGACACTGATGCATTGTTGATGGAGCTGTGAACGGATACAGCCATTCTGGAGAACAATTTGGAGCTATGCTCAAAAAGTTATCAAACTGTGCATACCCTTTGACCCAGCAGCATTTCTATTGGT
>JAJPUD010010934.1:0-34601 GCA_023553655.1 Myrmecobius fasciatus | reverse complement strand
ACCCTGTTTATCTCAGTTTCCTCCCTGTAAAATGAATTGAAGAATTAAATGGCAAACAACTCAAGTATTTTGGCCAAGTAAACCCCAAACAGGATCACAGTCAAATATGCCTGAAAATTACTTAATAACAACTATATATATACATATATGGAATATGTATATACATATATATATATACATGCATACACACACAGATTTATATTCCTCATCTATTGCATATTATTTGACACTGCACAAGTCTCAAAACCATACATAATTCACCAAGACTATGAGTTTCAGAGCATCTGTGTGCTCAGTTATAGGGAATTCCTTATGCCATTGAAACTGTCTAGTCTCCTCCCTCTATCTCAGTAGCTACATAAAAATACATAAGCTACATAAAATGGTCCATTTTATGTCTGTTCTTTATATTCTGTGAATTCTAAAATCAGTCTGTTGTCCCCTGGCAGCTTGGAGAGGGCCTTTAGTTCTCAAATGATGTGATTGGTAAAATCAAGCATTGGCTTGTCTTCCCTACCAACATGGAAAGGCTACAAGTATGGATTCTATGCTGACACATATGCTTTTTATATAAGGACCAGGCTGTTTAAATTCAAAGACACAACCAAACTGGTCAGAGTAATGACTTTTTCAGCCACAGAAACTCTCTAGGACCACCTACTAAGCTATTCAAAGTTTATATAGTCTGTGTCAATAAACTTCAGTCCTCAGATAAAATTATGAAAACATTCAAATGTGTATATAAATATATACAAACACATACATGTGCATATTGTATTTATGCATTTATTTTTTGAATATGAAATTATGTTATAAGCATAATCTTGTATATAAGTGTGTGCCAATATATCTAATTCTAATATGTAATAAAGCAGTCTTTGTTTCGTTCTTAACTCATATACATAAATCTAAGGGAGTTGATATTCCTATAAAATGCCAAATAAAACTACCTTTTCTCAAATATTTTTCTTGAGCTTTCTGCACCCTTGGACAATCTCTGTTTCCCTGCTATTCTCATCTCTCTAGGTTTTCGTGATACTTCTTTGTCCTTGTTCTCCTTCTCCCTGACAGATCCTTCTCAGTCTATTTTGCTGGCGCTTCATCCAGTTCGCACCTGCTTACCATCAGTCAGTACCTGCCAAGGCTCTGTCTTGGTCCCTGTTCACACCTCACTCTATCCTATTTCACATGGTAATGTCATCAGCTCCCAGAGATTTAACTGCTGTGTCTACTTAAATGATTCTTAGATCTACTTCTCAGTCCTAATCTCTCTCCTGACCTTCAATCTACAGCTGAAGATAGACTAGAAGATTTATTTTAGTCTCTAACTAAATGTCTCATACACATCTTAAATTCAACATGTCCAAAACCAAACTATTGTTTTTCTTCCTAAAACCTTCCTTCTTCCCAACACTCCTACTAACACTGAGAATAGCACCATTCCCCTAGTCTACCAGGCTCCCTATCTATGTATCAACTCTTCACTCTCATATACTCCTTGATCCATTTTATTGGAAAGGATGGTCAATTTTACCTTTTAATATGTCTTGCATCTCCTTCTTTCTTTGACGTTGATATCATGCTGGTCTAAGACCTTCATCACCACATGTCTGGACTATTGCAATAGCATTTTCACTGATCTTCCTGCCACAAGTTTATTCCTACTCCAGTTCAGCTTTGCCTTAGTTGTCAAAGTTGTTTTTCTAGAGCTCAGGTTTGATCATGTCACTCATTTCCTCCACTCAATAAACCCTAGTGAGTCCCTCTCATTTGTAGGATTAAATGTCAAATCCTTTGCTATTTTATTTTCTTCATAACTTGCCCCCCCCCATACCATGTACTCATAAACCTCATGACATTGGTTTCACTGCTGCACACACATACACACACAAATAATAAAACACACATCTCTTCGGCACTTATACTGACTTTCCCATGCATGGAATATTGGCTCTCCTTTTGCCTCTTAGCTCTGTTCAAATCTTAACTAAAGTTCCACCTTATAAAGAAGACTTTCCTAGTCCCACTTCATCTTAATGCCATCTTTCAGAGATGATCTCATATTTTTCCTAACTACATAATTATTTATATGTGATCTCTTCCATTGAACTGTGAGCTCTTGGGAAACAGGGAATGTATGGGGCCTTCGTTTCTTTCCCCAGTACATACCACAGTGTTCTGGGACCAATAAATGCTTTCTGGTTTGACATGAATTCCCAGACATTCATCTTTTACTCAATATCTTGACTGATGGCTTCAAGGTAATTTCACAGGTACTAAGTTTCACGTTCAAACATTTCTTCCTCCATTGATTCCTACTTGCAAGGTCATGGATCAAGATTTAGAAAGGTCCTCATGGACCATTTCCTCTAGCATCCTGCATTTTACAGATAAGGAAACTGAGGTCCAGATAAATTTAGTGGCTTCTCCAGATTCACATAGGTAATGTTGTAGGATTCTTTGTTAGGCATTAGTCATGACACAATCTATGCCTTGAGAAGCTTTTATTTTATTGCTGGTGTTTTTGAAATGATCAATTTTCCTATTGCTATTTGGACAGAAAGTCACTGACACTGTCACACATAAAGATGCATTGTATTTGAGTTAAAAGTCCTATAAATGATAGATTTTACATGTATCCTACTTTCCCAGAAAACCAGTTCCTTCTTTCTCCAAATCTTTGCTTTTGCCCTGTTTCACCTTAAACAAACAAACTAGGCCCCTGTTATATCTCAGAGCACTAGTCCTCATTGTAACATTCTGTTCTGGATCATGATCAGTCAAACATGGCTAATATGCTAGCAAGACAACCTACAACCTGCTTATTCACCTGTGGAGAGGGCCATCTGTGTTCCTTTAATCCTCTCTAATGTAACTGCCAAACCACAGAATGCTAAATCAAGAAACAAACATGAGTTAAAAAAATAAAATAAATAAATAAAAAAGAGACAGAATAAGAAGAAGCATTTCACCTAGCTAAAATTTATTGAAGAGCCTGGAGTAAGTAAAGTGACATCAAAGGGAGATTCATAATGTTTGTTGCCAGACTTGTTTTTTTAGTACTCTTTCCTTTAAATTAGTTATAAAATATTCCATTTTTAACAAAGGAATCTCACTAAAGCTATAGATCAATTGACACTTTGCAGAGCTCCTGAGGTATAATTTTAATTTACTAGTCAGAGATCATTCAAAACAGCCAGCAGAAAAATGCCCTAGAAGGGTGTTTGTTTTTTAAATTATATAAAAGAAAATCATAGTACACCATGTCACATTATCGCCTTAAAACATTCTTCTATCTCTACATTCTTCTGAAGCTATAGACCTTGTTTGAAGTTACAGATGTAGGAAGGACCTAGGATTTCATCAATGTAAGAATCTCCATTTGTTGGTGTGACTCACAAGGCATCTATGACTTGGGTCATCATCAGTTTAGGGACAAGAAAAGATCTTAGCAATCATCTAACCCAACATCTTATTTTATAGAAGAGGAAACTGAAGACCTGAAAACTGAAGGCTAGAAGGACCAGGTGTGTAGATCAATGCAATATGTTTGGTCATTCAAGATAGTCTTCATTTCTGGTTCTTTTTATGACTTGTCATGAGTCATACACTTAATATATTTCAGAGATGCAATGTGAACTTAGATTTCCTGACTCTAAGCCCAGGACTTTTATTTGGTGACTTTTATTGTTGTTTTTATTGTCCAGTTGCTTAACTATGACCCATTTTTTATGACTTCATACTGTCTAAGGGGTTTTCTTGGCAAAGATATTGGAGCAGCTCATTTTACAAATGAAGAAATTGAAGCAAACAGGTAAATTGCCTTGCCCAGGATCACCTTAGTAAATGTCTGAGGCTGGATTTGAACTCAGATGTTACTGACTCCAGGCAGCACTAAGTTATCTCTGCCTCTTCTAAGTGTCCTTAGGGCTGCCTAATCCAATCCTCAATTTAGAGATGAGCAACCTGAGGCCCAAAGACAGAGGTCATTAGCTTGAGGTTTATAAATGTGTGTGTGTGTGTGTGAGACAGACACACAGACACACAGACACACAGACACACAGAGAGAGAGACAGAGAGAGGTCTTTGTTTTACTATATGGAGACTGATAGATAACCCACACATATAAAGTACACACACACACACACACACACACACACATACACACACACATATATATATATATATATTACTACATATATAAGGATATACACACACATATATACAATCTGTATTTCAATAAAATGTATTTCCAGTGTAATGCTAGGCATTTTAATCTAATGCATTTAAAAATATTGTTGTGAGAAAGGGTCTGCAGGTTTCATCACACAGCCAAAGGAGTCTATGGCATAAAATTGCTTAAGATCCCATAAAAATAAGCGACTTACCTAAGGTGATCCATCCAAAAAAGGTTAGAGGCAGAATTTAAACCCCACTTTTTGTGGCCCTAGATCTACCCTCTATCTTTTCCATCATACTTTCCTTCAAGTATGACTATCAATAATTATAGTAATTAACATTTATATATCACTTTAAAGTCTGAACTAAAACTTAGATTTCAGAAATCTTAATTTTGTTGTCTACTCTTATAAGGAATATCATACCTTATCCTAATAAGAGACAATAAGCCTTTTTTTTTCCACGGATCTAAAGATATCACTCATGGTGAAACAGTTAATAAGGACAGAAATTTCTTGAATCCCTAGCTCAAGCCTTGTTGTTATCTATCCTACAATTTCAAAGAGGACCATGACTTCAGAGAGTTGAGTTGGATTGCAGTGAGAGAGGGCTGTACAAGGACACCTCTTACTTTTCCCTCCAGAGTCATCTGGGTCTAGTGGCCAGATAGAGATCAGGATGACTGGAGGTGACCTTGGATGCAATGAGAAATGTTGGCTTTTTTAAGCCAAGGTCTTCAACAGGTATTAATTTGACTAAGGCTGCACCCACTCAGTAGTTGACTAGGTAGCAATTGAAGCAAAGAATCTCCTCTTCCACCTAGTCCAAAAAAATTAAATAAATGTATGGATGAAAGAATGAATAAATGAATTTGGGAGGTGAAGATCTTCAGGATTTCTGGCCAAAGCAGAAACACATCTGAGTCAATCAGGACCCAAAGAATTACCAAATGGGCTTGGCCTAAGACTTACTGGTGGCCAATTAGAATCAGATTGGTTTTGGTTTAAGGCCAACACTACCATTAAACACATTGAAGAACTCCCCCTGTTCAAGGAGTGAGAAATGCATTGATGAATGAATCAGAACAGCCAGATTTTGGCTTCGTCTCACTAGTCACATGGCTTCATGTGTACCTAGTCACTGACAATAGTATTATATGGAAGATTTTAAAGGAGAAAAAGCCAGTAATGCAAGGTTGGATTACTATTATTGTTTTTGTTCTTCTTCATGAGAAACAGAATGGTATAGCAAAAATAAAGCTGTTCTCAAATCCCCAACGATGTAGCCTTAGGTTTTGTCTCTGAGGTTTATAGACTATGTGAACCTAGGTAAATCATCTAACCTCCTATAGAGGTAACAAGTACTCATCCACAGGACAAAAAACAGATCAAATGCATTTGGGAAATATTTAGCAAAGTAAATAAAAATTCAATCAAGCAAAAATAATATTGATATTGGCTTTTCTATTTCAATATGCAGCCCGCAAAGGTCTTTATATAACGTTTAGTGGCCCTATTTCTTTTTGAGTTTGCATCACTGCTCCAAGCAAATCTTTCAGGCTAGAAGTTGCAGAGAAGGTGCTAATCTGCATTGATAGAGAGAACTTCCTCACCTGGTAGTTTTCTAGACCAATGAAATCCCAGATCAAATCTCTATCTTTTATTATTGTTCTAATGTAGAAATGGAAAGGTTTTATATATCAATATGCCCACACAACCATTGAATTTTCATAATAGAATGAGTATTTGCCTGTCTTTTATTGACTAGGTGAAATTAACAATATGGCAAAAATTCTAGAGGGATACATGTTGACAATGCACATTTGTTCATATATACAATGATGTAAACAGTAGAGAGTTTTGCTATGCTTTCCTCACAAGAATGAAATCGCAGAAGCTCTTAGTTCATTTTAATTGCTAGATACAGTCATTAAATTCTTCCGACAAACTTTGCAAAGTGGCTAAGAACACCTGTTCCCAACCCACAGACTGTGGATCTCTGGGGTATAACAGTATTATCAAAATACAACCATTTCTAGTCACATACTTTTTGCATTAAAATACTAAATGAATAACTAGCAACATGTGGGGTTTGTCAATTATTTGATGTTTATAAGAGGTTATTTATATTTGAAAAGGCTGAAAAACGCTACCTGAGGATCATAGATTTAGGACTGGAAGTTCCAAAGATTATAGACCGGAGATGCAAAAAGGGAAGGCAGAATGGGAAATTTCTTGAATGATCTGAATAATCCAATAAGTGAAGTTTGGGTGAACTGACTTAAGAGTGATTAAGGGGCTACTGTCATGATTCTCTGATTGGCTATTGGCATTTTCTGATTTGTATCTCCAGAGTTGAGAACAATAATTAGTACATAACTGTTACTTAACAACTACTTATTAGCTTAACTTTTGAGACAAAAGGCACAGAGTCAGATCAGAACTGAATTCATTCACACACACACACACACACACACACACACACACACACACACACACCTTCCTCTACCCCTAGCATTTTTTCTTTCTTTTGGTGAATAAGTCAAGAACTGCAGTTCCCATACCTACAGGTAGAAAAAATGGTGGCTGCCTTAACCCCCACATAGCCATGTGTTCATGAAGCCATGAAATCTCTGTTTCTTTTTTCTCTTTCATTTATCCTTTCCTTTTCTTATGTGAATGAGTATCAGAAGATGGAATCTACTACTTTACAACCTTGTGAGATTTCAAAAGTGATCAGGGACATCAGAAATCTCAGTAACCTGAGTTGGAAGCAACATACACTGAGCCAAGGCAGAATTAGCCAAGCATCTGAGTGGCGAGCTTGACCCAATCCAGAAGGAACTGGTTTGTCAACAGAGTGTTTCATTTTACCAAGAGCTAGTTCTTACAGATGTAGATAGCCATGTTTTAGTATGTCTTTTACCTAATGAATGTTTTTTAGTTGTTTTGCTTAATTTCTAGATTTACCATCTTCTCCTTGCATTTCCATATGGACTTAAACTATATAATTAGTGAGAAATAAAGGGAGGAAAGAAGAGAAATATCAAAAGAGAAACACTAATAAGAGAAGAAGAGAAGAACAGACCAGGAGAGAGAGAATGAAAGAGAGACAGGGACAGATAAGTGGAGAGTAAAGGAGAGAGGGAAGAACAGAAGGAGAGAAACAGAGACATAGGCAAAGAGACAGAAAAAGAGAGCCAGGGAGGAGAAAGCGATGTGTGTGTGTGTGTGTCTGTATGTGCGTGTATGTCTGTATGTGTGTGTATGTGTGTGTTTGTGTGTGTATTTACTTCTATGTGTGTGTGCACATGCATGTGTGTTCCAGTCTGGCATCATTATTACAATATACATCAAAAGCAATTTGAATGAGCTCATGGCAGTATCAGAGATTGAGTCCCTCACAGTAGAAAGGAAATGCTCTAAACCCCAATTCCAAGCACAAATATGGGTCGAAGGACACTTTGTCATTCCTACTTTAGCCTTAAAATGGTAGCAGACCTCAGAAAAGGGGAAGAATCACCTGCTTTGCCCTCCCTGACCCTCTACTGGGGCTCTCTTTTCTGTACATGTCTTGTCATTACCTCCTGTGCAGCCCCATGGCCTGGGATGAAAAGAGGCCCTTTGTTTGCACTTATCTCAGCCAGCCACAGACCTTTACACAGTGTCAAAGAAAGAATGATTCCCCAGAACAATGGATATTAGACACTTTTTTTTTTCTTTCTGAAAGGGCTGGGTGGTCTGGAATCAACCCAGAAGCACAGCCAATTCTATTTCCCAGTCTTCACTGGAATGCATAAAACAAAAGAGTAAAGAAAAAAGGCCTCTGGTTTTTATTTTCACCTTTAAATTCATGATGAGTGATCAATCAGTACCCTCTGAAGGTTCTCTCAGCAGAGCCACAAACAAAAGTAAAAGAACATCGAGCATGAGCCAGGTTCCCTGCAGCACCCACTCATAGCCTCATCTCTCCAGCAGAAATCAAGTTCAGGAGGCATTATTGTCCAATTTCCATAATTTCCTCAAAATACTCCCTTTATTTTTGACAAGAGGCCACTGAATTTTCAGTTTTAATTTTTTAGAAGCCAGCATTATAACTCACTCCAAATTATGGAGCTGGCTAAGAGTGGGGAGGAGTGGATTGATGGCAACACAGGAAAAAAAAAGGTCATTTCTATGCTTAGTCATGGAATTCTCACTTATGTTCAAAATGTGATTTTCTGCAAAACTTTAACTTGTTTAATGACACAGACTGCTCTGTTGTTCTGTTTTGCCCAACTCTTCATGACCTCATGGACCATACTACCCATGGAGTTTTCTTGGCAAAGATCTTAATTTTCTATTTCCTTCTCCAGTGGATTAGGAGAAACAGAGGCTAAGTGTTTGCCCAGGTACTCATAACTAGTAAGTATCAAACCAGATTTGACCTTAGATATTCCCGACTACAGATCCAGAGGTCTATCCACTGATTTGCCTTTAATTTCACAACCACATCTAAATGAGCATAATAAGATTGTTCTCATTTGGAGCCCCAAGAATAAGTTTTTGTTTTGTTTGCTGAGGCAATTGGGCTTAAGTGACTTGCCCAGGGTCGCACAACTAGGAACTGTTAAGTGTCTGAGGTCAAATTTGAACTCCTATCCTGCTGACTTCAGAGCTAGTGCTCTATCCACTGCTCCATATAGTTGTCCCTCCAAGAATAAGTTTTTAAAAAAGTTTTGGAAGGGTAAAAATCAACAAGTATTAAGTACATTCTATGGACCAAACACCGTTCTAGACTCTGAAGCTACAAGTATCATCAATTCAGATGGCAATACAGGCAAAAGATTTCAAGGACAATGTTCAACTTAGTTGTTTTGTTCTTACTAGTCCACTGAAAGGGTAAGCATAAGAGAACAGGGAAAAAAAAGAAAACATTTGAAACTGAAATGTATGAAGAGAACAAGATTAAGTGTTAACTATTTCATTTAAGTAGAGAATTTTTAAATTACTCATTACTGTTGAAGTTGGGCCACACCATCTACTCCATAAATCTATTGTTTACGGGTCTTAGAAAATTGCCTGGGTCATTGAGGAGTTCCAGTCATTATCACTCCAAAATGAATCTTCTCCCCACAATTCCATTGTTGTCTCTTTAATCCCCATCACAAATGCAAGAATAGTTGAATGTAATACTTTTTTGTTTGTTTGTTTTCTGAGGTAATTGGGGTTAAGTGACTTGCCCAGGCTCACACAGCTGGGAAGTATTAATTGTCTGAGACCAAATTTGAACTCGGGTCCTCCTGACTTCAGGGCTGGTGCTCTACCCACTGTACCACGTAGCTGTCCCCAATGTAATACTTTTTATACTCCACTAAGGCCTTCTTCTATATCTTATCATGGAATTTGTACCTCTGGATCTCCAAGGCCATGCCAGAAGGAAAAAACCTGTGGCAGTTTCTCTTCCCCAGTCTAAAAAGATTTTCAAATATAGGACTTCTGGCAGACTGCACATAAGTTGTATTCAGAGATGCCCATCTCATGGTGCACACTGAGTGATGGTACCTTTAATCATTTTAGCTCTCAAACATTATTGGAATAAATCATAGAGATGCTAAAGGATCAATGACAAGGAAATTATGTGTCTTTAAAAAACACTTAACAATAATATAAATTAAAAAGCAGTAAGATGGAGAAAAGAGGGTGCTAGACTGGAACTGTACTCAAATCTTACCTTACCTTAACTGTGTGAGCCAAGGCAAGTTCCTGAATATCTATGCTTCAATTTTCTCTTCCAGCCTCCAAGGTTTTATTCAGTTCTCAATCT
The DNA here is from genome assembly GCA_023553655.1 of Myrmecobius fasciatus. Taxonomy (NCBI): domain Eukaryota; kingdom Metazoa; phylum Chordata; class Mammalia; order Dasyuromorphia; family Myrmecobiidae; genus Myrmecobius; species Myrmecobius fasciatus. The sequence goes on along the minus strand of JAJPUD010010934.1, from coordinate 24,617 downwards.
ATAATTCTTGATGTCATTTCTAATAGCTAAAGGAAGTCAAACAATCAAGAAAATTTATTAAGCGCTTACTATGTACCAGATATTATGTTTTTAAATTTTAGAATTAGAGGGAAAACAAAAATGACCCCTGACTTTAAAGAGTATATATTCAAAGCAGGAAGTCTTTTGATATGGGATCCATGAATATTTCTTTTTTATATATAATTGTGTTTACATGTAACTTTAACTTAGTAAATTTAAATACAAGTTCTTTTTATAATTAGATTGTTTTTTATTTATTTAAAAGTATCATTCTCTGAAAGCCTTTATAAACTTCATTTGACTGATAAAACAATCTTTGTAAGAAAAAATGCAATAGATGGCACTCAGAAATACTTATTTGAACCAAATTCTTGGTTCAAAAATAAAAGCTATGCTTTTCCAGTTTCTTTTATTAATATATTATTGGGAGCCTCATCTCTAATACCTAAATTTAAGACCAATAATGAAAAGGTACATATAACTTCATAAGACATGAACAAATGGAAGATGGTGCCAAATAATATCCAATGAATAGATCTTAGCAGGAAGTCCTTTCCCAGACTTAGAGTGTTTGGGAATCACTGAAGTGAGACTTTAAGGATAATATAATTATCTTCAAGGTTTTGTTCCCTTTGATTATAGATTTTTTTTTAAATTAGTACTTTACTATCTGAGGGAGAAGGAAGAGAATGTTTCAGTTAAGAGAAAAAAGAGAATTTAATTAGCCAGGAAAAGTTGGAAATTAGCCCCAAACTTTTAGAATAATTAAGGAAACTAAAAATTAATAACACGTTCAAATGTCCAATATATTTAGGCCATTCCAGTAATGAGAAGTAGACAATAATTAGTACTCAAGGTCTCATACAGTTATCAGGGCATTGATCATATTTCCTTGATTAATCTAAAGGAGTCTTTATCCCCTGCTGAGAAATAATGGCAATGTAAATGCTATTGTGTGTTTATGAATAAACTAAAAAAAATTTTCAAGCTAAAAAAATCCAAATCTGTGGTTTTCCACAATCTTCACTGCCAAAGCTATTTGCAACCCTGATTATTATCGTTCATTTATTTCACTTGCATCTGATTCTTTGTGACCTTATTTATGGTTTTCTTGGCAAAGATATTACAGTGGTTTGCCATTTACTTCTCCAACTCATTTTACAGATGAGAAAACTGAGGCAAACAGAATTAAATGACTTTCTCAAGGTCACATAGCTAGTAAATGTCTGAGGCCAGATTTGAATCCAGGAAGATGATTCTTCTTGACTCTAGACCCCATGTTCTATCCACTGGGGCACCTAACTGATTCTGTGTTCCTTATTTCAGAGAATCTCATCATAGAATCATAGATCTAAGCCAGAAGAAATTTCAAATGCTATATAGTCCATCCCCCTCATTTTTGCATATGAAGACATGGGAGCACATGGAATTGATTTGCCTAAAGTTACAAATAGAAAAAAGGGAAAGAGAAATTTGAACCCACAAGTTTTTATTCCAAAGCTACTACTTCTTCCCTTTTACCATACAGCCTCCGTGCTTTTTTTTCAAGGTCAACACTCTCCTTGCTTTTGAGCAAATGAGATGCTACCTCTCAGACATCCATGACATATTTTAAGCTCCATCTTCTCAAGATGCTTCGTGAGTCCTGTCCAGCACCAAACACATCTACCATGGATGTCTCACTTCCAGCTCAAGATGTTCCAGTTTCTTTATGACCTGGGCCATTTATTCCCACATCATAAATAATTTAGAAAACTCTTGATGCTACCAAGGTTTGAGAACTGCAAAATCTTGCAAGGCATCTTAAGTTTATATGAATGTTCAATTTTTTTCAGTCATGTCCAAATCTTCATGACCTTATTTGAGTTTTTTTTTTATTTGGCAAAGATACCACACTGGTTTGCCATTTCCTTCTCCAATAAAAATGTTTGACTTAAAAAAAATAAAAATAAAAACTATGCTGATGATAATTTCAAATAATTGTGTTTGAAATGTATTTTCATGTTTAGCTGCAGTCCCTAAAATTGGAAACATACCCCAAAGGAAAGTCAGAACCCTATTAAAAACTTAATAATGTTTTAATTCAAATCAACAGGCATCTATAAATAGTTTCTATTCTAGGCACCATGCTAGGTGTTAGGAAATATTTCCTACTTTCAAAAAGCTTCCAGTCTAATGGAAACATATAGCATGTACCCAGATAAGCAGAGACAATGTATCAGCTACCTGATTTTGAGATAAAGTAATTAATAATATAAGTAATAAGGAAAAGTTTCATATTATCACAAGTCATCTAAACTGAAGGAAGGAAAATAGAGATTCTAGCAGGAAGATATAAGCAAAAATTCTATTCTGGGAGCTAGGTCACACAGTAGATAGAATATTGGGCCTAGGGTCTGGGAAGACTTAGCTTCTTAAATTCAAATATGACCTCAGACATTTACTATGTGTGTGATACTTGGCAAGTCACTTAATCACCATTTGTCTCAGTTTCCTCATCTATAAAATGAGCTGGAGAAGCAAATGGCAAACCACTCCAGTATCTTTGCCAAGAAAACCCAAATGAGGTCATGAAGTCGAGCAAAACAAAAACAAATAAGAACAATTATACCACATATAAAGGCTACCCATGCAAAGACACAGAGATGTATTTCAAGTGGGAAGATAAAACTAATTATACTAGAAGTGATCCAGTGCTTAGCATAGTACCTGGGCACATAATAATTAATAAATGCTTCTTGATATGACTTTACTATAGCCTTTCAATATACCCATTTGTTTATTGTGCTCTTTTAAGAGTCTTTTGAAAATTTCAGATCACTGATGACTAACAAGACATTATTTTAAGGACATTTTTCTTGGAAAATCATATATCTAGAGGTGATTCAGGCCAATTTCAACAGACTTGTGATGGAGAGAGCCAGCTACATCCAGAAAGAGGACTGTGGGAGCTGAATGTGGCTCACAACATAGTATTTTCACTCTTTTTGTTGTTTGCTTGCTTTTTTCTTTCTCATTTTTTCCTTTTCAATGTGATTTTTCTTGGGCAGCATGATAAATGTGGAAATATGTTTAGAAGAATTGCACATATTTAACCTATATTGGATTACTTGATGACTATGGGAGGAGGTGGGAAAAAGGGAAGGAGAAAAAATTGGAATACAAAGTTGTGCAAGGGTGAATGTTGAGAACTCTTTGCGTGTATTTTGAAAATAAAAAGGTATTTTTAAAAAAATCATATATCTATATTACCATATAATAGTTCAAGTAGAGAGTAGAATAATTATTGCACTTATGGGAAGAATATTTTCAAATTCTCCTTCCAGCTTTCTTCCCAACAAAGAAATACTGTCATATTTTTATTTCAATTAACAAGCATTTATTTTCCAACCCTCCTACCTCCCTACCCTGACTATGTGGGGAGAATTTCTATATTTGTCAAATACAAAAACTATGTGTCTCATTCTGACTATTTAGTACATTACCCCTCTGTCAGGAGACAAGTAGCATTTTTTTTCTCATTGTGCCTTCCAATATTGTTTCTTCTGAGAAGGAATCTATTCATATTCATAAGAATGCATGTAATTCCTCAATTGTTAAATAGTCAAAGAATCTGAATAGTAAATTCTCAAGAGAAGAAAAACAATATATCTGTAACCAAAGGAAAAAAGCTCCTTGTCACTAATAATTAAATACAAATTAAAGCAACTCTGAGATTTAACTCATATCCATCAGTTTGGCAAAGTTGACAAAAAGGAAAATTATAACTATAAAAGGATGATGGGGAAATAGATATATTGTATTATTTCAAAAAATATTAAATCATAGATACATAGGAAATGCCAAATGTCCTAATATCTCATCATATTATCTGCTCTGAAATACTAACAAGTTGAAATTAATTACCTGATTATCATATATCACAGAGGTAATCTTACTTTCTATCTCTAACCCCTTTCCCTTGTCCATTAATTCCTCCTCTTCTGCAATGAAGCGTCCTATATTTTGCAAAACAGGAAGGAGCTACATCATTATATACCATACATGCTGGCAGGACCAAACATGCCAAAGGACCAACACCCTTCTCCACAGGAAGCATATATGAATGACTCCCTGCCTTTTTTAGTCAGAAGAACTTTGCATGTCTCAAAGATAACAAAGGTACCTTTGAGCACTGGCAAGTTATTTTTAAGGGGATATCTCCTAAGATAAAAGTCATATCTTTAGTACTAATAAGTACCTCCAAAAGCAGATAACCTATTTTAAAAGAAAAATCAGATTGCCAAATGAATGAATGTCACTAACCTACAACTACTGACGGTATAAATCATCTTACTAGGTTTACAAATAGGTTGATGTTGGAATTAAGTTATTAAAATAAACAATGTAGATCTCATGTTACTGAGAGATCTTAAGCTTTAATAGAGAAGAGAAAGAGAACAAAGGACTAGAAGAATAAAACTTCTGACTTGACAAAACTACTAAGAATCGACATGGCAGGGTTCCCATTCTGCTCAGCTTGCTAATTAGAAAGGCTGCTCATCTGCCCACTGGCCCTAAGCAAAACTGATAGAAAGCATCCTAGAATATTTTCACTTTTCCATAATCAATATAATATTAGACTGATTTCATATGAAAAACAATTATCACCAAGCCCAACTACTATTTTTCTGAAATTAGTTAAATTAAATCTTTTCCCACCCAAATCCTACTCTGATCACCTCTTCATTAATTAAAAGGGTATCTTGGTTCCCCAAGACAGAAAAAGGCAAGCTCTATAACAGGGGTCCACAGATACCCCCAAGGGGGTCATAGGCAGATTTTTCAGGGAAATCCATGCATTTAGATGGGAAAAAAATCACATCTTCATTTTCATTACCCTCTAACTGAAATTTTTTTGTGTGTGTGTGTGTGTGTGTATACGTGCACGTGTGTGTATTAGAAGTCTATACCAGATCTCAAACTATACTACAAGGCAATAAATATCAAAACTATCTAGTACTGGCTAAGAAATAGAAAGGCAGATCAATGGAAAAAAGTAGACCTACAATACACAGTAGTAAAGGATCATAGTAAAATCTTGTGTTTGACAAATGTAAAGATTTAAGTTTTAATCATAAGAATTCATTATTTGGCAAAAATTTTGGAAAAGATAGAAAGATCTGCCATAAATTGTTCATGAACAGAAGTGTGTATACTATAGTTTTATATTTTATATAAGCATATATGTGTGTTTGTGCATGTGTATGTGCGTGCTTATATGTGTATACATAAATGTATATCAATATGTATATGTGTATGTATACATTATATGTATGCATGCATGTTTGCATGCATGTGTGTGTCTATATTTAATTGTATCTTTTTCTAGAATGGAAGGGGGAGGGAGGGAGAAAAATAAAAATGAACAGCAGAAAACAAAAAAAAAACAAGGAACTGCAGAAAAGCTGGATAGCTTTGAAAACAATGTGTAGTATTTATTACTTTGGGTTTTTTTTTTCAAAATAAGTAAAAGTATGAAATAGAAATTCATGATTTTATATTGAATTCTCTTTTTGCGTTCTGCTGTGAATATGGAAATGTTTTTATTCTTATTTTATGTTCAAGTTTTAAAATGAGTTAAAAAAATTTACAAGTAAGTCTTTAGTCTATTTACTCAATTTTCAAAAGGAACCATATCTTTCTCTCTCTCTTTCACCTCCCCTTCTCTTTCTCTCTCTAACTGTCTCTCTTTCACACACACATACACGCACACACACACGCTTAAGAAGTCCCATTCTGTTATTTCCTATCCAGATGAAAAGGTTTTGAATATCAGAACAGAAATGTATAATCATCTGAAGAGCAACTTAGAAAAAGAATTCTTTGACCTAGATAAATGAGAAAATATGAGTGATTATTTTTAAAATTTCAAAAGATTTAGAATTTCAACAATATGCTTATTTGATAACTGCTATAGCTGCCCCCCAAAACATATATAACTTCATGAATTATTGTGTTAAAAACAAAACCAAAAATATTTTATCATCTGGTAGCCAAATATTTGATGATGAGTATTTTTGCATTTATCTAGGTTGCTCCTCTGATTATACATTTCTGGCCCAATAATCTGCTCCTCTACAGAGGCAAACCTAGGGGTGATGACCTTGTCTACACTTAGGCAGATGAGTTGTCAGTAGAGCCTTCCAACACACCAGTGTCCTTTCCAGGTTCTAATACAGCATTGTGGAGCAAGAGCAAAGTGTGACAGATGCACTGTCTGAATGTAGCATTGGTACCTGCAGAATACAAAGATGTCCAAAGGAATGCTTCCAGCATGGTAGGTAAATCTGTTGCAGATCAATTGGGGTGGGGGTTGGCTGGAGTGGGAGAAGAGCATTTCAAGTTCTGCATCTAATGGGAATTTATGGATCATCTGGGACCTGTGACCATTGTTCTTCATGGGAAATAGCCAATACCAGTGATACCTTCCATCTGTTGTCATCTAGAATAAATATAATTTCATCTTTATCTCAGTTTTTAAAGTATTATGTGGAAGTTTTATTAAGTAGCAAGTGAGAATATGTTTCTTATTTTAAAATAAGTAAATATTATATATAAATTGGGGTTAGATGCTTAATATTTTTAACTGATATATATTATGGTCAAACAATTTTGGAAATCACTGCTGCAGAAGACTCAGGAAAAAAAAACAATATTTTCTTAAATAATTCAGTCTCTTTGTTTGTATAACGTAGGAGGCATAAATGAGATATGATCATATGTGATTGATATGATCAGAGATCCAAAGAACCATTGGAACATATATTCACAATGAAACTTTATAAGTTATACATATAATTAATATTCCACTTGAAGCAATGACACAAAAGAACATGTGATGTTAGTACAGGAGGTACAATTTATATTAGAAAAATGTAATGAAGAGGTATTGTTGTGCAGCAGCAATAGTTCAAAACAAATATTTGGAGCACTTGGGTTTAATTCCGGTCTTTGCCACTTTTTAACCATGTGACCTTGGACAAATCAAACTCTCTGGGGCTCAGATCATAAAGTGGAAAGGACAAGATAAACTGGAGGAGAGTTTTAAGATTATTCATTCTGAGTTCAAATCTGCCCTTAGACACTAACTGTAAATACAAAACCATGAACTTGTCACTTAATCATGTTTGCCTTGGTTTCTTCATTTTTTTTTTACATGGAAGTGATTTTGACTTTAATCAAAAGCTTATATGAATTTGAGGATTGTTATTTTTTAACTCTTTTATTTTTTATTTTCAAAATATATGCATATATTTCCACATTTACTCTTGCAAAACTTTTTATTCCAAATTTTTTCTCCCTCTCTTCCCTCCCACCTCCTCACTTAGACAGAAAGTAATCCAATATATGTTTTTCAATTCTTTTATACATTTTTAATTCTTCTATACATATTTCCACAATTATCACACTACATAAGGAAAAATTAGATCAAAAAGGAAACAAAACAAGAAAGAAAGCAAAATGCAAGCAAACTAACAAAAAAATGAAAATAATATGCTGTGATCCACATTCAGTTGCCATAGTCATTGCATCGCTCTGGATACAGATGGCACTCTCTATCACAAGTCTGTTGGAACTGGCCTGAATCATCTCATTGTTGAAAAGAGCCACATCCACCAGAATTGATCATCAAAAATCTTGTTATTGCCATGTATAGTGATCTCCTGATTCTGCTCATTTCACTTAGCATCAGTTGATGCAAATCTCTCCAGGCCTTTCTTAAATCATCCTGCCGAAAAGTTTCTTATAGAATAAAAATATTCTATAGAAATAAATAAATTCTATAGAATAAAAATATTCTATAACATTCATATGCTATAACTTATTCAGCCAATTGATGTGTATCCACTCAATTTCTAGTTCCTTACCATTACAAAAAGAGCTGCAAAACTTTTTGTACATGTGGGTCTTTTCCCCTTTTTTATGATTTCTTTGAGATGAGAGTGCCCAGGAGGCACTCCTGGATAAAAAGGTATTACAGTTTTATAGTCATTTAGGGATAGTTCCATATTGCTCTCCAAAATGGTTGGATCGGTTCATAACTCCATCAATAAGGTATTAATGTCCCATTTTTCCCACATCCCCTTCAACATTTATCATAATCTTTTCCTGTCATCTTAGCCAATTTTAGAGGTAAGTAGTGGTACTTCAGAGTTGTTTAATTTGCATTTCTCTGATCAATTGTGATTTAAAGCATTTTTTTTCATATGCCTAAAATGGTTTTAATTCCTTCATTTGAAAATTGTCTGTTAATATCCTTTGGCCATTTATCAATTGGAGAATGTCTTGTATTCTTATAAATTTAAGTCAATTCTCTCTATATTTTTAGAAATGAGGCCTTTATCAAAACCCTATGATATAAAAAGTTTTTCCCCCCAGTTTTCTGCTTCCCTTCTAATCTTGACTTCATTGGTTTTATTTGTACAAAACCTTTTTAACTTAAGATAAGTTATGCATTTTGCATTTCATACTGTACTCTAATTCTTCTTTGGCCACTAATTCCTTTCTTCTTCACAGATCTGAGAGATATATTATCCTTTTTTCTTCTAATTTGCTTATAGTATAATTTTTTATGTCTAAATCATGAATCAATTTCAACCTTATCTTAATATACAGTGTTAGGTGTTAGGTAATGCCAAGTTTCTGCCATACTATTTTGCAAGTGTCTCAGCAATTTTTGTCAAATAGTGATTTCTTATTGCAGAAGCTTGGGTCTTTTGTTTATCAAACACTAGATTACTAGAAATAGTCATTGAGTATTGTGTCTTGTGAATCTAATCTATTCCACTGATATATTACTCTATTTTCTTAGCTAGCCCCCATTGGATTTGATGATTACTTCTTCATAGTATAGTTTTATGTCTAGTACACTAGGCCACCTTCCAGATGAACTTTATTATTTTTTTTAGTTCTATAATTTCTTGGCAGTTTTATTGGTATGGCACTGAATAAGTAGATTAATTTAGGTGGAATTGTCATTGTTATTATATTAGCTTCACCTCCCCATGAGCACTCAATATTCTTCCAATTGTTTAGATCTAATTTTATGTGGAAATTATATTGCAATTGGATTCATATAGTTCCTGACCATGTCTTGGCAGGTAGAATCCCAAATATTTTATATAATCTACCGTTATTTTAAAAGGAATTTCTTTTTGTTTCTCTTGCTACTGGACTTTGTTGGTAACATATAGAAATGCTGATGATTAATGTGGATTTATTTTATATCCTGCAACTTTGCTAAAGTTCTTAATTGTTTCTTGTAGCTTTTCATTGAATCTCTAAGATTCTCTAAGTATACCATCCTATCATATACAAAGAGTGACAATTTTGTTTCTTCATCATCTATTCTACTTCCTTTAATTTCTTTTCTTCTTGCTAAAGTCAACATTTCTAATATGATATTGAATAGTAATGGTGATAGTGGGTAACCTCATTTCACCCTAGAACTTACTGAGAATGGTTTTAGTTTATCCCCATTGCATAGGATGCTTGCCGATGGTTTCAAATAGATGCATTTTACCATTTTAAGGAAAATTCCATTTATTCCTATGCTGTGTAGTGTTTTAAATGGCAATGGGTGTTGCATGTTGTCAAATGCTTTTTCTTCTTTTATTGAGATAATAATATGATTTCTATTAGTTTGGTTATTGATATAGTCAATTATGCTAATAGTTTTCTTAATATTAAACCAGCCCCACATTTCTGGTATAAATCCCGTGTGATCATGGTGTATCATCCTGGTGATATGATAACTTTCTGTAATCTCTTTACTAATATTTATTTAAGATTTTTGCATCAATATTCATTAGGGAAATCAATCTATAATTTTCTTTCTCCATTTTGACTTTATCTGGTTTAGGTATCAGCACCATATCTGTGTCATAAAAGGAATTTGGTAGGACTCCTTCTTTTCCTATTTCCCCAAATAATTTGCATAGTATTGGAATTAATTGTTCTTTAAATGTTTGGTAGAATTCACTTGTAAATCCAATTGGCCCTAGAGATTTTTTCTTAAGGAGTTGATTAACATCTTGATCAATTTATTTTACTAAAATAAAAATATTTAAGTAATTGGTTTCCTCCTCTATTAATCTGGGCCATCTATATTTTTGCAAGTATTCATCCTTTTCACTTAGATTATCAGATTTATTGGCATACATTTCGGCAAAATAGCTTTTAATTATTGCTCTAATTTTCTCTTCATTGGCAGAAAGTTCACCCTTTGCATTTTTGATAATACAATTTGATTTTCTGCTTTCCTTTTTTAGTCAAATTAACTAAAAGTTTTTCAAATTATTTAGATTTTTTATAAAAAACAATTCTTAGTTTTGTTTATTAGTCCAATAGTTTTCTTAGTTTCAATTTTGTCAATCTCCCCTTTTATTTTCAGAATCTCAAATTTGGTATATAAGGGGCAGCTAGGTGGTACAGTGGATAGAGCATCAGTCCTGAAGTCAATAGGATCTGAGTTCAAGTCTGGCCTCAGATACTTAACTCTTCCTAGCTGTGTGACCCTATGCAAGTCATCTAACCCCAACTGCCTTAGCAAAAAAAAAAATGTATTTAATTTGTTTTTTTTAATTTGTTCTTTTTCAAGCTTTTTTAGTTCCACGCCAAATTCATTCACCTTTTATTTCTCTATTTTATGCATGTAAGCATCTAGAATTAAAGAATTTCCCCTAAGAACTACTTTGGCTTCATCGCATAAATTTTGATGTGTTGTCCCATTTTGGTCATTCTCTTGAATGAAATTATCAGTTGTGTCTATGATCCACTCATTCTTTAGGATTAGATTATTTAGCTTCCAATTAATAGTTGTTCTATTTTTCCCTGCTCCTTTATTACAGGGAACTTTTATTGCATCATGATCTGAAAAAAGGGTGTTTTTGTCCTTCTGAATTTAATTTAGTTTTATGCCCTAATTTTTGTGTAGGTTCCATGTACTGCTGAGAAAAAAAAAAGTATCTTCCTTTCTGCACTCATCCCATTTTCTCCAAACCTCCATCATCCTAACTTTTCTAAAACTCTATTTAACTTGACTTCTTTCTTATTTAGTCTGTGGTTCAATCTATCTTGTTCTGATAAAATAAGATTGAGAAACCCCAGTAGCATAGTTTTACTGTCTATTTCTTCTTGCTCCTCTCTTAACTTCTTCTCTAAGTATTTGGATACTATAGCACTTGGTGCATATATGTTCAGTATTGACATTAATTCATTATCTGCGGTACCCTTTAACAAACAAATCTCTTTTGCAAACTAATCTCTTTTAATTAGCTCTATTTTTGCTCTTGCTTTATCTGAGATCAGGATGGATACTCCTACTTTTTAATTTCAGCTGAAGCATAATAGATTCTATTCTAGCCTTTTACCTTTGCTCTGTATTTATTTTGTTTTAAATTTGTTTCTTGTAAGCAACATATTATAAGATTCTGATTTTTAATCCAGTCTGCTATTTGCTTCCATTTTATGGGAGAGTTCATCCCATTCACATTCGCACTTAAAATTGCTCTGGATTTTCCCCCATCTTATTTTCCTGAAGATATATTTTTATCTTTTCTTTCCCCATTTCCTCCTCCCTAGAGTTTTATTTGTGACCACTACCTCCCTCAATCAGCCCTCCCCTTTTACATCCTTTCTCCCAATTCTTATCTTTTTCCCTTTCTACTTCTGTTCTCCATTCTATTAGTCTCCCCCTTTCCTTTCCCTCTTCCCCTTTTACTTCCCTATAAGGTGAAACAAGTTTCTATATCAAACTAAATATGTCTGGAATTTTTGGTTTCTTCATTTTTAAAATGAGCTGGAGAAGAAAATAACAAATCATGTCAGTATCTTTGCTAAGAAAATTGCAAATGGAGTAATAAAGAATCAAATATGACAGAAATAATTGAATAACAATAAAAGGAGTTTTAATTAGTTCTACAGCAAACAAGGTAGCAATCATTTATTAAGCAATTATCATGAACTAGGCACTGTGCTAATCACTGAAAATAATAATAAAAGCAGAAAGATAGTCCCTTTTCTCAATGAGCTTAAATTCTAAAGGCATAAGATAACACATAAAAGGAAGCTGAAAGTGGGAAGGGGAAAGGCTTGAAAGAGAAGGAGCTCCAGAAGCTCAGGAAGGGGCTTCAGGTAGGAATAAAAGAGTGAATTTGTTGGTCTGAGTCTTTTCTTTAAAATGAAGGTTCTTAGGGGAATTAATCAGAAGAGGTTACAGGGCTGGAGTGATTTTCCTGGGTGAAAAGGCAGCTGAAACAGGAGGAGAATGAGGCCAGAGTAGTCAAGAATAGTTTCTTGAGAATGCAAACCTCAGAACATAACTTGGCCTCTTCACATCCTCCCAGTCCTCTTATATCTTGTTGGTGGTCATTCAAGTTGAACTTTCCATAACCTCATTTAGGATTTTCTTGACAAAAACACTGGAGCAGTTTGCCATTTTCTTTTCCTACTCATTTTATAGATGAAAAAGCTGATTAAAACATGTTTAAGTGACTCATCTAGATTCACAATTAGATTCACAGGTGAGGAAATCAAGGCAGATGGGGTTAAATGACTGGTTCAAGATCAGACAGCTAGTAAGTATCTGAGGCCAAATTTGAACCCACTACACCATCTAGATGCCTCTTTCTCCTCAATCAGTCTATTCTCTGATCAAGGGACACCAGCTCCTTGCTCTTCCTCTATTACAATATTCTATATCCTAACTATAAGTATTTTTCACTGATTATCCCCCATCCCTGGAATTCTCTTTTTCCTCACCTCTGCCTCTTGTCTTTCCTGGATTCTTTCAAATTTCAGTTAAAGTCTCATTATTTAGAAGAAGCCTATCCATGTCCTTAATCTTAATGCCTTCCCCTTGAGACTATTCCCAAAGTATCCTGGACAAATCTTCTTTGTTCAGAGTTATTTACACATCATTTTCCTCATTGGACTAGCACTTTCTGGAGAACAAGAACTTTCTTTTGCCTTTCTTTATATTTTCAGCCCTTAGCACAATACCTAGAAAATTGGAGGCACTTAACAAATACTCTTTGACAGACTGACCTTGTTGTACACATCAAAAATTATTAACTGAGAAACTGATATGGTACATATATACCTTCGTTGCATTCATTCCATCATTAGAGATCTTGGCTACTAGCAGCTTTGGTAAACATATGCCGTTAAACTGTTTTTGGATCTGTGAGTCTTGGAAGCCCCAAGAACTCTAGGTTTGTCATTGCTAAGAAGTCATTTCCAATATATTTCTAAGAAGTGTCTTTAAAGAATTACCCTAAAATTTAGCTAACATTTGAAAGTGTTTCTGCTATTCCTACAAAGGTTACTAAAATTTCTTTCATTTGTGATAACTGCTTTAATCTTTTTTTTCTTCTAAGAAATAACAGAAATGATGCAAAAAATGATTCAAGACCTTCCAGTTGTTCTCATACCCTATTTTATCATGTACTTTCCTCCCAAACTTGTGGTACCAGCATATGACCAAAACATTTCCCTTACCCAAGATGGTGGGGTCCTGCTTGGACTTAAATTTTCTTTTTTTTTAATTTTTTTATTTTATTTGCATAACATATGTGTCGGTAATTCTTTAACATTAACCCTTACATAGATTTCTGTTACAAATTTTCCCCCCAACTCCCCACCCCTCCCCTAGATGGCAGGATATCCACTACATGCTAATTATGTTAAAATATTGGCAAATTGAATATATGTATACATATTTTCAAACTTATCATTGTTCTGCAAGAAAAAACATGTCTACAAGAAAGACATATCAGATAAAGGAAACACAATGTAAGCAAACATCAATCAAGGAATATGAGAATGTTATGTTGTGGTCCACATTTCACATCCCTCTCTCTGGGTGTATATGGCTTTCTTCAGTGAACAATTGGAGGTGGTTTGAAACTTTTCATTGTTGAAGAGAGCCATGTCCATCAGAACTGATCATCATATAGTACTGTTGTTGCTATGTATAATGATCTCCTGGCTCTGCTCATTTCACTCAGCATCAGTTCATGTAAGTCTCTCCAAGCCTCTCTGAAATCATCTTGCTGGTCATTTCTTACCGAACAATAATATTCCATAATATTCATATACCATAATTTATTCAGCCATTCTCCTATTGAAGGGCATCTATTCAATTTCCAGTTCCTCGCCACCACAAAAAGGGCTGCCACAAACATTCTTGCACATGTGGTGCCCTTTCCTTCCTTTATGATTTCTTTGGGATATAAGCCCAATAGAAATGCTGCTGGGTTAAAGGGTATGCACAGTTTGATAACTTTTTGAGCATAGCTCCAAATTGCTCTCCAGAATGGCTGTATCCATTCACAGCTCCACCAACAAGGCATCAGTGTCCCAGCCCTCCCACATCCCCTCCAACACTCATCATTAACTTTTCCTGTCATTTTAGCCAATCTGTCAGGTGTGTAGTGGTACCTCAGGCTTGTCTTGATTTGCATTTCTCTGATCAATAATGATTTGGAGCACCTTTTCATATGACTATAAATAGTTTTAATTTCATCATCGGAAAATTGTCTATTCATATCCTTTGACCATTTATCGATTGGAGAATGGCTTGAATTTTTATAAATATGAGACAATTCTCTATATATTTTAGAGATGAGACCTTTATCAGAACCCTTAAATGTAAAGATGATTTCCCAATTTATTGCTTCCCTCCTAATCTTGTCTGCATTGGTTTTGTTTGTACAAAAACTTTTTAACTTAATATAGTCAAAGTTATCTATGTGGTTTTCAATTAAGAGTTCCAGTTCTTCTTTGGACATAAATTTATTCCATCTCCATAGGTCTGAGAGGTAAACTATATTACGTTCCTCTAATTTACTTATAGTATCACTCTTTATATCCACATCATAAACCCATTTAGATCTTATCTTGGTATGTGGTGTTAGATGTGGGTCAAGCCCTAATTTCTCCCACAGTAGTTTCCAGTTTTCCCAGCAGTTTTTGTCAAATAGTGAGTACTTATCCCAAAAGCTGGGGTCTTAGGGTTTATCAAAGACTAAATTGCTATAGTTATTGCCTAATTTGTCTTGTGATTCTATCCTATTCCACTGATCGACTACTCTATTTCTTAGCCAGTACCAAATGGTTTTAATGACTGCTGCTTTGTAATATAGTTTTAGATCTGGTACAGCAAGTAGGACTTAAATTTTCAACTGAAAATTCATTTCAATTAAATAAGTATTTACTTTATGTCTTATACTTGCACATCCTAGGACTATAGGGACAAAGGCAAAATGTTTACTGAGATAAGGAACCTACTTTCCTAAAACACATCCACTAGGCAGTCATTAAGTGTTTTTCTGCATGCTAAACTATAGCCCAAAAGAAAAGAGGTTATATTTCTAGAGTATTTTATGATTTGCAAATAATTTTCGCTTTGTGTCTTGTAAAGTACTGAAACATTGACTAGTAATCTCTATTTTCTTTCATGGACAACAATTTCTTATAACTTGTAAACTTAAAGTGAAGAGACAGATACAAATTAAGACAACTCTGAGGTACCACTACACACTTGTCAGATTGGCTAAAATGACAGGAAAAGATAACGATGAATGTTGGAGGGGATGCGGGAAAACTGGGACATTGATACATTGTTAGTGGAACTGTGAACAGATCCAGCCATTCTGAAGAACAATTTGGAACTACGCTCAAAAAGCTATCAAACTGTGCATACACTTTGACCCAGCAGTATTTCTATTGGGCTTATTTCCAAAGACATCTTAAAGAAAGGAAAGGGCCCCACATGTGCAAGAATGTTTGTGGCAGCCCTTTTTGTAGTGGCTAGAAACTGAAAACTGAATGGATGCCCATCAATTGGAGAGTGGCTGAACTATTTATGGTGTATGAATGTTATGGAATATTATTGTTCTGTAAGAAACGACCAGCAGGACGATTTCAGAGAGGCCTGGAGAGACTTGCATGAACTGATGCTGAGTGAAACGAGCAGAACCAGGAGATTATTGTACATGGCAACAAGACTGTATGATGATCAATTCTGATGGACATGGCTCTCTTCAACAAGATGTTTCAATCCAGTTCCAATTGTTCAATAAAGAAGGCCATATACACCCAGAGAGAAGGACATGAGATGTGGACTTCAACATAACATTTTCACGCTCTCTTTCAATATTTACTTGCATTGGGTTTCCTTTCTCAGATATTTTTGTTCATAATAGATACGATTGTTCTTGCACAGCAAGATAAGTATAGAAATATGTATACGTATATTCAACTTGTCAAGTATTTTAATATAATTAACATGTAGTGGACTTCCTGCCATCTAGGGGAAGGGAAGGGACTAGGGGGGAAAATTTGTAATGGAAAGCTTTGTAAGGGTCAATGTTGAAGAACCACCCATACATATGTTATGCAAATAAGAAGCTTTAATTAAAAAAAAAGGGAAGAGATGGAACACAAATCCACTGATGAGGTGGTTCGCAGGGCCCATAGTGAAATACTCAGTTGTATGTAGCTGAACAACTTAGAATCTTTTGAGAATATGAAGGGGAAAAGAGAGTAATACAAAGTTAGGTCAGAGAATATTACACATTTAAGAATTTGATTAGAATATATAAAACTGGTAAAGTCAGCAAGACCCAATAGGCAGATAAGGGGATTGAGACTATTTTGAGAAAGTGGTAAAATATGAAAAGATAATTGATCTCAACAAGTCAGTCAAGGACTTACATTATTCTGCCTGAAGACAGCAAGGTTTCTAATAGTAAGCCCATAGTCTTTGAGGATATTAAAATCTACCCTACTCATAGTCCTTTGCAGCAATGTCAAGTTGACTAGAATAACAAAATTAGAAAGATCTAAAGTCCTGATTATACAGAGGTAAGTAACATGAATATTATACAAAAAGTTTTATCCCTATACTATCTCTAGTAATTTGGTGAAACCAGATTGTATAAATGGGCTGCCTGGGAAGGTAATGGATTAACCCTTGATAAAAAATAAATAAATCCTCAAAGAAAGATTTGGTGATCACTTCTTGATCATACTATAGGGGAAATTCTTCAAGCTTGAACAGAGTTCCTTTCTAATTCTAAATTTCTGTAAATTATCTTCTATCTCCACTGAGAGCACAATAAAGATAATATATTTAAAGTATATTAAGTTATATAAATCCATCATCAAGTACTTCAATGACTTTGAGGGGTATTGAATACTGGTGTAGATAATCAGGAAATGATGGGATCTCTGTTATTAAAGAAAACCTACAAACATCTGTTGTTAATGTTTTCCTTTTTTTATTACAAAGATCTTATCTTCTTTTTAGAAATCTGTAACTATGGCCAAATCATATTACCTCTTAGGGTCCCAGTTTCTTTCTTGCAAAAAGGGCAAACTAGACTTTAGGTTCCTTTCTATTGGGATAAATTACAGCCCAATGGTTCTGATATGATGTCTGTTTGGAAGTAATAGAATTTATTTCCTAGCTCCTTTCACACATATATTTTCAATTAACTCCAAGGAATTATTCACATACCTTGACTGTACAAATTCTATTTCCTAGGCCTTCCTTATACAGGCATTATAAAATCATCTCATATAATGTTATCAGAATTGTTGGATGATCCTATTAACTGAGTTAATAATATTAATAATGCTATTAATAATATAATATGATATTAGGTATAATAACCACCATCAAATTATGAAGAATCTGAAAAGGAGATGAAATACTGCTTTTGCCTCTAACTACCTATGTGATATAGGCACATAATTTAATGTAGATGGACCTCCATTTCCCCCTGACTGAAATATTGCTTTGCTAGTAGTAAATGAACAATTTGTTGGTTCTAAGACATCTTTGTTAAATAAATCTTTAAGATTTAGAAAAAGAAAAAAAAGTTATATGTTCCTTTAAGTGGTAGTAAATCATGTAAAACAGTCTGCTCTTTGGGGTGGGGTATATTGGGTTTATATCCCCTTTTTGCTTAGAGTGAAGAACAACTTTTTCTTTACAGGCAACTATTTGGTGCAATAGATAGAGTCTGAAAGACTTAAATTCAAATCCAGTCTGTGACACTTACCTAGTTATGTGATGCTAGGCAAATTATTTTGCCTCAGTTTCTTCATCTGCAAAATGGAGATATCACCATCTACCTCACAAGATAATTGGGACAGCAAAATGATGCAGTGGATACAGCGTTGATCATTGAAGTCAGAAGAACCTGAGTTCATATCCGTCCTCAAACATTTACTATCTGTGAGACCCTGGACAAGTCATTTCACTTTGCTTCAATTTCCTCATTGATAAAATAAGCTGGAGCAGAAAATTGCATACTGTTTCAATATCTTTGCCAAGAAAATCCAAATGGGATCACAAAAATTTGAATACCATGGGAAAATAACTGAATCATAACACAAGATTAATGTGAGGATAAAAGAAGATAATATTTATAAAGTGCTTGGAACAGTGCCTAACATAAAATAACAACTACATAAATATTATCTATTATTATTAATATTCATAATAATGTTGTTATAATAACATCTGTATTTTTTAAATAATAGAAAGGTTACCTATTAAGATATTCCAAACAAATTGAAATGGAAAGTATGAGGATAATAAAGACTCAGTCATCATTTATCCAGAACCATCAGACGGTGAAGCATCCCACATAAGTGAATAATCTAGATGAATTCATATTACTCCTTTAAGTGCCAAAAATTGATTTTAACCTTTATTAATGGAAATATTTCTCAAATGTATCTCTCTCTTTTTAAATAGAACATAATGAACAGGTTACATTTTGTTGGGAATATTTATCATTGCATATAATATAGTTATGCCCTTGAGGTTCTTAAGATAATAACAATAACAATCATACTAGCTGACATTTAAATCAGGATTTAAATTTTGCAAAGATTTTTACAGATATTCTTTCCTAGCATTCTCACAATACTATGAATAGTACTAGGTGCTATTAATATCTTAATTTAATAGATGAGGCAAGGGTGACTTTTTTTTCTAAGAGGTTAAATGATTTTGCTGGGGTCATGCATCTAGTGAGTGCTTGTGGTTGAATTTGAACTTAGATATGATTGACTCCAAATCCAATACTTTTATCTGCTGTGAGATTGGCTTTCAGCTTCCTTTGTTTGTGTGTTACATATTTTCTTCTTGACATAAGATTGTCATTTTTTCTTAACAATATAGGCCTACCAGTGTCAACTTACCCCTTTATGAATTCCCAATTCTTGGTTTTTAATTTTTCAGGAAATATGAAATTCAATTTTGTTAGAATTATATTTAAAATGAGAGTAAGCAAGCTCTGCTTAATGCCAAAGGGACTCACTAACAAGATACACAAGAGTTTTGCATCTATTTCATCTTTCTAGTCACTTCTTTTCTTTCCTTTTTCTTGATGGTTCTCACATTAACTTTGGATAATTTCATTGGAGTAAGGAAATGCATCCTAAGAATACAAATTGAGAACTGGTCTACAATCCATAATCTCAGAGAGCTGTCTTAGGCACTGGGAAATTAAATATGTTTCCAAGGGTCACACAGCCAACATGTTATAGGTGGGATGGATCCATGATCTTCATAGCTCAGAAGTCAGCTCATTCTAGTCACTAAGCCTCACCATCAAAGCAAAACCTCATCAAATACTTTATGATGGTGACCTAGAACTTTTCTCTTCCATACTCTCTTCTGACTACCAATTCTATAATTCTAAGAACTGGAGTTATAATTGGACCAAGAGCAGTGATCCAAGACACTTCCAATAGACTTGAGATGCAAAGAGCCATCAGTATCCAGAGAAAATCTATGAAGACTGAATGTGGATCAGAGCATAATATTTTCACCTTTTTGTGTTGTTGTTTGCTTTTTTCTTAATCATGTTTTAGTTTTGTTTTTAATCTGATTTTTCTTGTGCAACATGACAAATATGGAAATATGTTTAGAAGAACTGCACATGTTTAGTAAATATAGAATTGCATGCTGTTTTGGGAGGGGGATTTGGAATACAAAGCTTTGAAAAGGTGAATGTTGAAACTGCATGTATTTTGGAAAATATAATAATATTAATGTATATATATATATGTATACACACACACACACACACACACACACACACACACACACACACACACATATATATATATATATATATATATATAATATATATATATATATATAAACTGGACTGAGAGTTGTTCCTATAGTAAGTAGGGGTAGACTTCAGGTGGTGGAACCAAGATGGCAGAATGAAGTTAGGAAGTTGCTTGAGCTCTCCCACTTTCCCTTGAAAAGCACATGAAACCAAGCCTCTGAACAGAGTATGATGGAATGAAACCACTCCAGCTCTATACTGGAAAAACTTCAAGAAAGGTCAGTCTTACTGGGGTGAAAAGGATGTTCAGGCCAGCTCAGAAAAACTCTGGGAAAGCCAGTGAGAGACTCTTAACCCCAGCAAATCAGCAACTAAAACCCTCAATCCTGACTCTAGAGGAGCAAATTATTGGAACAGTTTCTATTACCAGTTCAGAAGGAAAATTCTGGGAAATCAGCCTGTTTCCTGAAAACAGCAGGCAAAGCTACCCCCCCTGCAAATACAAGGGGCCCCTGGGTTCAAAGCCAAGGCTCAGAGCTGCACAGGAAGCTTGGGACAGTGCTACCTTTACCCCAGGAGCAGAACTCAACCATAAAAGTAAAAAAAAAAAAAAGGAAATACCAAAAGAAAAGGAAAGAAAATGAGCAAGAAACAGAAAAGAACGTTGACCATAGAATGTTACTATGGTGACAGGGCAAACCAAAACACAAATTCAGAATAGGACAAAATGTGCACAGAAGAAATCTCAAAGAATGATATGAATTGGTCTCAGGCCCAAAGAGGCTTCTTGGAAGGGCTGATAAAAGATTTTTTAAAAGATTTCCAAAAGGACTTTGCATGCATTACCTCATTTGATTCTCACATTTATAAATGTAATTTGATTTTCACCTTTATAAATGAAAGGTATGCATGAAAGAATCAATAGCTTGGAAAAGGAAGGGAAAAATTGTCTGAAGAATATAACTCCTTAAAAAGTAAAATTAATCAAATGGAAACAGAGATACAAAAAGTAACTGAAGAAAATCACACACTAAAAACTAGAACAGGGCAAATGGAAGCTAATAACTATGAGACAGCAGTAAATTAGTCAAACTAAAAAAATGAAAATAAATGTAAGAAAATGTGAAATATCTCATTGGAAAAACAGTAGACCTGGAAAACAGATCCAAAAGACACAATTTTGAAATTATTGGTCTACCTGAAGAAAAGACAAAAAAAAGAGCTTGGATAGCATTCCATAACAGATTATTAAAGAAAATTGCCCCAATACTCTACAAACAGAGGGGGAAACACTCATTGAAAGAATCCATCAGTCACCTTCAGAAAGAGATTCCACAAGAAAAACCCCAATGAAAATTGTTGTGAAACTTCAAAACTACAACCTGAAGGAAAAAATACTGCAAGCTGCTAAGTAAGAACAATTCAAATATCAAGGAGCAACAGTCAGGATTAGCCAGGACCTGGCAGCTTCTATAATAAAGGATCAGAGGGACTAGAATACCATGTTCAGGAAGGCAAAAGACCTAAGGTTATAACCAAGAATTAACTACCCAGCTAGACTCAGTATCATCTTTCAGGGGAAGTAAAGGAGCTTCAATGAAGTAAGAGACTTTCACTCATTTCTATTGAAAAAACAAAACTAAACAGAAAATTTAATCTACAAACACGATTCAAGAGAAGCATAGAAAAGTAAACAGGGGGAAAACATATATTATTTAAATGTTAAATTGTTTATATCCCTAGATGGGAAAATGGTATCTGTAACTCCTGAGAACTTGGTCACAGGGGCAGACAGAGTGGGGAACAGAGGTTGTGGTTTTGAATGTACTCTGATGTAATGGCATCAAAGAAAAGAACATTAAGGGATGGACCAGGCTTCTACTTAAAAAAGAGGAAAGGGGACATATAATGGGACAGTAGTTCACAGGAACAGGTTCAAAAGACCTATTTCAATTGACAGAAAAAAAAGGGAGAAGGATGAGCATTGTTTGAATCTTGATCTCATCAGTTTTGTTTCTAAGAGGGAATAACAAAATAACAGTCAGGTATTGAAATTTATCTCACTCTATAAAGAAGTAGGAGGAGAAAGAGAAAAGAAAAGGGTGGAACAGTATAAAAGAGAGGGCAGAAACACTTGGAAAAAGGTAAAAGAAAGGGGGATTGCATGATAGAGATAAGAAAGTGAGTGCAATGAGTTAAAAAAAAAACACTACCAAGAGAAGGGGGGGAGGTGATAGCAGATAAGGAAGTGGGTTGGGTGAAAAAAAAAAGCATCACTAAGCACAGGGGAGAAAAAAGGATGAAGGGAAATACAGACCTGGTAATCATAACTGTAAATTTGAATGGGATGAACCCTCCCATAAAACAAAAATGAAAGCAGAGTGGATTGAAAAACAGAATTCTACAATATATCATTTATAAGAAATGCATTTGACACAGAGAGATACACACAGAGTAAAGCTAAAAGGCTGGAACAGATTTCTTATACTTCAGCTAAAGTAAAAATGGCAGAGGTAGCAATTCTAATCTCAGATAAAGCAAAAATAAAAAAATAGATCTTATTAAAAGAGATAAGGAAGTAAAATATGTCTTGATAAAGGGTACCATAAACAATGAAGTGGTGATGATACTAAATGTGTATTCAGAAATGATAGAACAGCAAAATTCCTAGAGAAGAGTTTAAGCCAGTTATAGGAAGAAATAGACAGCAAGAATTGAAAAGGGACAGAAAGAAATATACTTTTTTTTCAGCAGTACATAGCACCTTTACAAAAATTGAACATTTTTGGGCATAAAATCTCACAATCAGTTGAAGATGGCAGAAATAGGAAATGCTTCATTTTCATACCACAATGCAATAAAGATTATATTCAATCTAGGGGCAGGATAAGATATAATTAAAAACCAATTGTAAATTAAATAATCTAATTCTAAAAAAAATGAGTGGGTCAAACAACAAATCACAGAAACAATCCATAATTTCATACAAGAGAATGACAATAAAAAAGATAACATATCAAAACCTATGAGATGCAACCAAAGAAGGTTTTAGGGAAAATTTTATATCGCTAAATAGCTACATAAATAAAATAGACAAAGAGGAAATCAATGAATTGGGCATGCAACTAAAAAAGTTAGAAAAACAACAAATTAAAAAATCCTTACTTAATTATCATATTTGAAATTCTGAAACTCAAAGTAGAGATTAATAAAACTGAAACTATGAAAACTATTGAACTAATAAATAAAACTAAGAGTTCATTTCGTGGAAAAAAAACAAAATAATAGATAACCTTTTCACTAATTTGGTTAGGAAAAAATAAAAAATAAAAACCAAGAGCATCAAAAATGAAAAGGGTGAACTTACCACTAATGAAAAAGAAATCAAAGCAATAATTAGGAGCTATTTTGCCCAACTCTATGGAAGCAAGTCTAACAATCTTTCTGAAATGGATGAATATTTACAAAAATATAAATTTCCCAGATTAACAGAAGAGGAATAAATTACTTAACATTTTAGAAAAAAAAATATTGAACAAACCATTAATGAATTCCTTAAGAAAAAATCTCCAAGGAAAGATGGATTGACAAGTGAATTTTACCAAACATTTAAATTACAGTTAATTCCAATACTATGTAAGTTATTTGGAAAAATAGATAAAGGAGTCCTGCCAAATTCCATCTATGACACAAATATGGATACCTAAACCAGGAAGAATCAAAACAGAAAAAGAAAATTACAGACCAATCTACTTAATTGAAGCAAAAATTTTAAATAAAATATTAACAAAGTGATTACAGCAATTTATCAGCAGGATAATAGACTATGTCCAAGTGGGGTTTCTAACAAGAATTCAGGGTTAGCTCAATATCAGGAAATCTATTACCATAATCGATCATATCAACAGCAAAATCAATAGAGATATGATAATCTTAATAGAGGCAGAAAAAGCTTTTGACAAAATAAAGCACTAATTTCTATCAACACTAGACATTGTAGGGATAACAGGAGCTTTCCTTAACATAATAACTAGTACCTATCTAAAAATCACAGAAAGCATAATTTAAATGGAGAGAAACTGGACTTATCCCAATAAAAACAGGGATGAAATAAAGATGGCCATTAATCAACACTGTACCAGAGATTTTGGCAATAAGGAAAAAAAAAGAAATTGAAGGAATTAGAATAAGCAATGAGGAAATAAAACTATCACTCTCTGCCAATGATATGATGACATACTTAGGGAATCATAGAAAATCATCCAAAAACCTACTGAAAACAATTCACAGCTTTCACAAAGTTGCAGGATATAAAATAAATCCACACAAATCATCAGTTTTTCTATATATTACTGCCAAATCATATCAGCAAGAGATGGAAAGAGACATTCTATTTAAAATTACTCTAGACAAAATAAAATATTTGGGGATGTACCTGCTAAGACAAACCCA